>JAPQRQ010000001.1:32497602-32511113 GCA_037367365.1 Apogon talboti
TTGGGACACATCATGTCTACAGCTGTAAGATGTCCTGTTGATGAGGATTGGACATAGAAACATCAATATTAATAATAGATATGATATTTATCCCAATATAAAACTATATTATGACATTAGTCATTATTGTTTTGTATTCCAGACCCCTGTTAGAAAAGAAACACATGGATTCAACGTGTCCAGATACTTTTGTCCATTTGTTTATGACTTAGGATAACGATATCCATGCATAAAAGACATACACTTAACGCAAAAATATTACAAAACATCACAAGTTAATTGAATTACTGATATTATCATTTCACTCTATGTAAACGTCAGAGTTGTTTTCCTGCTGCAGAGCCTCAGACATTACAGTACATTACATATTGCTTTAGTTTATCGCCTGCGACAGTGTTTTTGGCCACACTAAGCATGACATACAGTATATTATTAAGCTTGCAGCCCAGGCACTAAATGGCCCTGTAAAGATAAAAATAATGTAGCCAAACAAACACATTTAGGCCATTTCGATGGCTGCTCACAAGCCTAATTAGCAGGAATAAACTAATATGGCAATTACCAGTGAGCTCTAAATGTCCCACTCTCTGCCACCAGCCCAGGCCAACTCCTACTGGAGAAGATGGCATCAATTATTAAAATGAGATTAATGGTTGCAGTAGATCTTCTGTCCCAAAAGTGGTTTGCAAGTCAGAGAAGATGGAGCGGCACACACATGCATGAGGACACGAAGGCACAGAAAGGCCTCAAAGCGCTGATGTACTCCACTCATCTGCCTTTTTACCTTTCTATCTTTGATCCTTTCGGCCAACTTTTCCACTTCACCGCCTCTCCTCAGCCTTTCTCCTTTATCGCTAAAGTTCTTTCTTGATCTTTAGCTTTTGCATCGTCGTCCTTTTCATTTACTTTTTGTGTCCTGTGTGTGTGTTCGCTGTACACATTTTCCATTCTTCCCATGGTGTCAGAGCTCTAATGAGATATTGTTACAGCTCCAGCTGGGTACAGATGCTCATACACATGTCCCCATGTGTGTTAGTGCATGAGTGTGTATATGTGAAAATCTTGGCCAGGATGACAGTCTGTTATTAATAGGCTGTTAATATTGCATCTTATTGGACCACATGTACAACATTGGAGCCTATTAATCTGTAACATACACTGTACAGCTGACGTGTAAAGTTAACATACCTTCAGATGTTTGGAAACTTCTCACAAGGTTTGATTCTTTTAAATTTCCTCAAATACAGCCACACATAACAGTGACAATCTAAAGTCTCTAAACTCATTCAATCAATTTCCAATTTAACGTCTTTTAACCATGTTTTGACCTCTGAGGCTGAATATTCATTCATTCATCTTCTGAACCCGCTTTATCCTCACTAGGGTCACTGGAGCCTATCCCAGCTACTTAAGGGCGAAGGAGGGGTACACCTTGGACGAGTTGCCAGTTCATCGCAGGGCTGACACAGAGACAAACAGCACTCTCACATTCACACCTATGGGCCATTTTAGATTAACCAATTACAAACCAGTGCATGTCTTTGGATGGTGGGAGGAAGCCAGAGTACCCGGAGAGACCCACGCAGACACAGGGAGAACATGCAAACTCCACACAGAAAGGAAACTGGTGTTGGGATCGAACCCAGGGTGCTATCCACTGCACCACTGTGTCGCCCCTCTGAGGCTCAACAGAATACAGAATAGTATGCAGTACTTTCAATGTCCACTAGGGGCTGTTTCCAAAATCACCATACAACCCAATGTTAAATCCAACTTTACAGCTGAAATAAACACATTTACAGCCTGGTACACAGTTAATTTCACCTGTTAGCGTGAGCTCGGCTGCCAGAGCAGACATTCAGAGCTCTTGTTTGTTAACTAAAACATGTTTTTAATGTGACAGGCAGCTCTGATATTCTTGTGTTTGAGGAGTTACATTAACAAGACCATCAGAGGAGTCTGTCATTAAGTACACTGATGCTTAATTACAATAACAGCGATAGCTCATAGTGAGCTATAGGCTTTGTCAGATAGTTTGCTGATTATCTCATGTAGTAACACGCTGTAATCAGTGTGTTTACACAATTATGACTTTGACATCACTTTAACCAAACACAACTGTATGTGGTAACATTTCTTAAGTATCTGAAATGACTCGGTGGTGTTCATGTGACACTGTTAATGGATGTGGTCTGTGTTTTCAGAATGTTCTGGTTTCACACCTCAGTCTCTTCCAGCTCAGTCCTCTTTATCCAAATGTGGGCATTTGTTTCCTCAAAACCAAAATGGCCATGGCTTTGTTAAGTACCTCAAACTTCCACGACAGAAAAGCACAGACAAATGAAATGGGTGATGTCATGTTGCGCTCCTTCACTATCTATGCCCAGTCTTTGGCTCAAGGACACAGCAAACTCATAATATAAGTATAAATAGCAGCTGAAAATACAACATCTCTCTTCTGTAATTCTAAAATTTCACCTCCTGTAATGATTAATCAACTGTTTCAACAATTGATAATCATTTTGGGTAATTCTTTATGTAAAAAAGCCAACATTCTGATTCCAGCTTCATAAAAGAGAACATTCTCTGGTTTCTTTCTTCATCTGTGACAGTAAACATAATATATTTGAGGATCAAATAAGAGAAAGAATGAGAATATCGCCTTACATTTGGGAAATACCATTTTTTGCTGTTTTCTGAAGTTTTATATATATATATATATAAAAAAAAAAGAGTCATCAATTAACTGAGATAATCTGGAAATTGGGAGTTAGATGAAAAGACCGGCGCTGTACCTTCCAGAAGACTCCAGCTGAAGGTTTCTTGGTTTATACGATTTTGACCAAGCGTCCCTAACCTCCTTCTCAAAAGCTCTAACCCTTTTTTGCGAGCTCTACCAGTAATGCTCCACAGTCAAAGCGCATCTATCATCAAAGTGAGTGTGAGACCCATCGGGGCCATTTATATAAATGGTGAAATATTCAGCACTTGGGGTGACAGGCAGTAAGTGGTAATCCTCCAACATGTTTAATGTTAAATACAGAATCCGATTGGTCTTCACTGGGGAAAAATCCTTAGATGACTCGACCAGTTAAAGAAATAAAAGGGAAGATGTGACAAAAGCATTGGTATTAATGCATACTTGAACATGGGATAATGGACGAATACATGAATACATTTCCATACGTTCAGACAACCGGGGCTGCGTTCACTGTACGTTCAGTGTCAAAGAAATTCAGGGTCATTAACTCAGTCACCTCGTGTATCATGTACTGAACGGTACCGTGTGCATAAGATGGCAGGTGTACTTAAGACTGGCCTTAAGTCATGAAGTCATGAAACATGTGACACTGTATGATGTTAATCCAAAACGTGTCAACCCTTCACAAGATGATTCCCTGTTCTCCCAGCAGACGAATAAAGGACAGCACAGTCTGAACTCTAACACATATCGCTGTTCTCACCATGTTTTTAAACTAAAAAGAAGCTGTTAGTAAACGCCACAACAAGAACTAGACTCCACGATGCTGAGAAACCTTGACAAAGTACTGAAAAACTCCTTACTTAAGTAATAATTACACTGGAATCAATAGAAATAAGGCTGGAATTCTATCACTCTCAATGGAGTTGCAAGCTCTTGTGTTTCACTGAGTAATGATCAGATGATGGAGGGCCTGATTCAGCACTAAACCAGCAAAAGTTCCTGCTCTTCACAGCTGACAGGATGGTTGATTCACTTAAAGCGACGAGGCAGAAAGCATCTGTCAAGAGCAACAACGGAAGCATTCTGACTGCAGGATTTTTGTCAGTGTCTAACACTCAGTGAAAAGCCTTTTATCTTCCGTAATGATTTTTTAATACCCATAATATCTGGAGCTCTGCCAGTTCCACTTTGGTTTTTTCGCAGAACTTGGAAGAACACATTTGGAAAAGACACAGTCGAAGGAAACGGAGCAGACACAGGTCAGATTAAAAATGCACATTAGGATAGGTGAACTGTCAGAACACATGGATCAAAACCAAGATTAGACCACCCACTGGTCGTTTATCTCACAGGGCTGGACCAGACAAAGCCGGTACGGCAGCTTCTACCATCTGATGTCTTATTTCTACTCAGCAGAAGAGAAGAAATGAGACTACTAAAGCCTGTTGTGACAAGGAAACTGCAAAATGTTAAGGTTCTCATTTTAAGATAAGTTCAATATAGCCTCACTATAAAAAAAAAGATAATGCATTATTAGGTGAAAAGTAAAACTGACCACTGAGATAACAATTGATCTTTCATGTTATCAGGCTAGTGTATTGTCAAATGGAAGTGCAGTCTGTTGTCTCAATATTCTTTGCATATCATTAGCCTCATAGCATTATTGCCTAAGTCATCCACTATATGGACAAAAGTATGTGGACACGTTGAATTCAGGTGTTTCTTTTGTAACGGGTCTGGGATACAAAACATTAATGATAATTGTCATAATATAGTTTTATATTGGATAAATATCATTGCATTGGTTAGTTTGGTTTAAATTGTTTAAATTTCTGTCAACATTTATTTTTTGCATTTATGTTTTTATCTATGACTATGATTTTAAATATTCTACCTCTAAATTTCTGAAATACTTTCTGTGCTCTGACTGTAAATAATAATTTTCTACCACAACTAACCATCTACTTTTTTCAGGAAGAAAAATCTCCCATTAAACTTTAAAGAAATACTTAATATGTATATCTCAAATCAGCATGTACAGGACATCTTACACCTGTAGACATGATGCGTCCCAAAACCTTTGCCCATTTCTTTTTATAAACATCTTCCAACATTGAGAGAAACTAAGTAAGTGAACTTCCATATAGTGTATTTCCAATTTCTAATGTTATCTCCTTGTGGGTTTGGTTCCTGTGTCTTTAATCTTTATAAGTAATGAATATAAAGTAATAGAAGTAGTAAGTAAATAAACATAAGTGAGTGTTTCCCATGAACATGATCGCTACCATCCAATGATTACTCAATATATTCACTACTTTCTGAAGTGAAATATAATTCTACAGACATAGACTGATCTGTTCCTCTCTCCCACCTGCTCTGCAGTCATCACAAGGTTTGTCAGCTCAGTTAAGATGTCTATCTATGGAAAGCATATGTTTACTACATACATTTCTACACACGTATGCAGATACAGGAACATTCATGCTGCGTGAAAACAATCGGGAGCAAGTGTAACTGCTGTACTTCACAAAGACTGATTGAAGTCAGGAAAAGCTCCATGAAACTTGTGCATAACATTGAAAATAAGCCGCCATTCATGGAACAATATAGAAAGCAATAACTTGATTACTTTGTCCACGCTGGCGGTGCAATTAAGAAGGCTTTGAGCAGCATCAGTGTAAGAATACAACAGTCTGAGCAGCGCATAATACAGTCCTGGTTAACGCTCATAAAACAGGTTCGATAAGAAAGCATAAAATGTGTACATTTATGAGCCTTGACATTTCCTCACTAATAGGCTTTGATGTGGCTTCCTTTCTCTGTACCGTTAATATTTTTCATTCATGCTCTTTTAACACATTAGTGTGTTTTTACCTCATCCTCTGCTCTCACCGCTGAGTGTTAGAGACAGATATAGGGTGTGAAGGGAGCGAGGAGGAGCCGGGAGAATGAATGGATCCTGAGAGAGCAGGTGTAAAGCTGGGTCTGCGCTAATAGATAGTCTCGTGAACGCTACCACAGATGACACACTCTTTCAGAAAACGGACTCACAAACACACACTTCGTCGTATGCACGCATGGAACCGACGCCATACTGGGTCATGAGGGACTTTTCCAGTTTCAGGTGGACTAACATTTCTCTGAGGGAAACTAATCAGAATTCCAGAATGAAAGAGAGAAAGAAGAAAAGGTTATTAATGTGAGAAACATAGAGCCAGAACATCTTTGAAATGTTTGAGACTGAAGGTCAGTTTAAGAAGGGAGGGGCTGATAGCTCTGGAACCTGTTGAAACCTGCTGGTTTTAAATGAAAAGACGTCTCGCTATTCAATAAGTACAGAGAAAAACACATCTGTTCAAGGATTCAGAAAATGCCAGTAGATTTGGATGTTGAAATACAAAAATAAAGCATCATAAAACACAATAAAGCATATTTTATTGAACTCAAACAATACGTCTTTCCTGGTTTTCAGCAAAAATTCATCTTCATGAGCAACTTTTTGGGAACATATTCAGCAATTTTGTGTGCGTGAAATTAAAATGAAAGTAATGGATATAGTATTCATGTTCCAAGCACACTTATGACTACAACAACCACCAGTGAATCAGACCGTATCAGTCACTGAATGAAGTACAAAACTCAACGTTTCCACTCATCTGTATTGTGGTATCTTCTAATTTTCTACTTCAAAATAAAACTCATTGGTGCTTATTTTAACAATCACTCAAAATAACACTGTGTCTTACATTCTTCCCGTGCTGCATCGGCAGATAGTTTACATTTTAGCTCTGTTAGCTTAGCTCTGTTTTTAGACAGAAAACAGTCACAGTTAAACCACAAATCCCCTCTGTTTTCTGTTTGGTTTTTGTTGTCAATAGCTGCACTAAAGATTGACCCAATACTCCCTCTAGTGGTCACATACATTCACAATGACACATTGGTTAGTGGGTGTGAATAAACTCTTTATTTTAAACATTCTAAAGATGCTTTAAGGTCATCATGAAGTAGGAAACAGTACATCCAGCTCCTTTACTGTTTTCCTTTTGATTTCCCTGCAGCAAAAATAATGACTGTAAATGGATTTTGGTGAAACTACACTATATGAGTTAAATTATTGAAAATGTGCCCAATGACAATATATGCAAAACAGCATTAGTTTGATGAGAATCAGATGGTAGTTTGTTTGTTGCTAGCTTGCTTGCTTCTTATTACAGTTGAAAAGATGTCTTTTTGATGCCTTGTGATGATTTATGATGCAGTATTTACAGTTACGACCACATATTGGTCCAAACTTTGCAAAGCTGTGGACTTGGATTATGAATCTTTTATTTCTCATTCGCTCTCTCTGCTAAACCAAAACTGGCTCTGTGTAAAATTGTTAATTATCTTTTTTTTTAAAAAAGTCATTGGAGTGCCCTGGATGCATTTTATTTACCAGATGTCTCTGTCACGTTTTCAGGCTGAAACCAACCCTTAATGAGTAAAACCATTTAATTCGACTGTATTATACAGAGTTTCATTTTTACTGTTTATAATTTCCACTTCTTTGACTCCAAAAACTGATTGTGTAGTGTGCACTGAGGCAGTAGTCCAAGCCAACATTTTTGTTGTGCCTCAAGTTTAGCTTCATATTTAAAACGTTTGCCTGCGACATCCTCGCAGAGACGAGGCAGAACTCCTAATGCTGAACTATGGCAGGTGCCGACAGTAAACACAGTAAATGACGAAAGGCAGGAAAAGACACTCCACTGCATTATCTGGATTTATGCACTTTTTTTTTTCCTTCCTCTGTCTCTTTTTGTCCACTCTGCTTGAGGCAAACACAGCACCCAAGCGCTCCAGCAAATTAGGATCAGCGTCACTCATTGGAAGTAATGTTATTACTGGAACCAAGAGCCAAGAGCAACTGTATATATAATCACCACACAGAGCATCTGAATAAGGACAGACACGTATCCTATGGCACTGCTGGTGTTGTGTGCAACACAGCTGCTATCAGCCAGAAGTGTGAAGCAACTGAGGAGGAAATTCATTCACTGTGGCGGAAAAAGGATCAACACTGGGTTAACAACCAGCTATTGGGCTGAGCGCCATTTGTTTTCTATCAACTCTCCGTGTTGACGAGTAAAAGTCACCATTTACAACACATACTGATTCAGTTCGTCTGTACATCACGTACAGATGAACTGAATCAGTATGTGTTGTAAATGGTGACTTTTACTCGTCAACACGGAGCGTTGATAGGAAACAAATGGCTACGTCTAACAACAGAATCAGATGGATTTATGGACGTGACCTCTGTGTTCCAGATGCATCAAAGAGAGTGTTAAAACTGTGGAATCAAGGCTGTTGGTCTGTTTGGACTGATTGTATGTGTTTTATTCTGTGTTTGCAAATGCTTTTATTATTGTAAAACTGTAAAGATGTGACTGTATTACTGCCGTCTTGGCCAGGTCTCCCCCATCTCAATGGGACCAACCTGGTTAAATTAAAAACAAAACAAAAAAAAAAAAAACAGGAAATTTACTTCAGTGCTATACTTCAGTAATAATTTAAGTGATAGTTTTATAATAGTTTTAGTGATAAAATTCTATGTTTTTTTTTGTTTTTTTTTAATAAAGATGTTTCTTAGACCCTTTAATAAAATCCAAGTAAAACATTTGGCCATATGATTTTGTTTATGATATATTCTTGTATAATATTTGATAAATTGGGTGTTTTAATAAAGTTCCTTATATACCTGCAGTATGAATCTGATTTCTGTTTTTAACACAATTTAACTGAACTATAAAAAAAAAAAAAAATCAATTATCAAGTAACTATGCATTGTTTCAGTACATGAAGTATTTTTTAAAAAATAATAATAATATAAATGTTCTTCTTAAAATAACTTTTTCAAAATTACCTAAGACTTTCCTAGAAAAAGTGTGTGGATGATTTAATGATAGCGGACATATTGAGAGGACGGAAAAAAGCCCTTCCACTGGCTGCAGTGGGATGATAATCCACCAGGGGGAAGAAAACATGTATCGGTCACATACAACAGGTTTATAAGGAAAGTATCGATCTTGTTGATTAGAGGTCTCAGAACCTGGCGTAGCACATGTGATACAAATGGTTTTATAGGGTTAAGGTACATGTTCTTAAGCATTTCCATTTTGTGCTGCATAACTCCGGCCAACTCCCACTCCACTGCACCTTAGAGGCAAATATTATACTTTTTACTTCACTAAATTGTTTAATGACATCAGTTAGTTTTCGGGTGAACAGAATGAACTTGCCTTTAAAATACAACACATAGTTTAAGATCAAAATAGTTGCTGCTTATATTTTTGGCTCATGTTCGAGTGTCAGTGAGTTGTTAACAGCTTCACAAAATAACCTCTAAACTCTATCACTAAATAATATTTCATTTCACCAAAAAAAGCACTTGTTCACTTGTGTAACTGACAGTGGATCCTATTTTAAATGGTGAACCTTCATATAATGCAATGGTTCCCAAAGATTAGAGAAAAAAAAATATGTGTATTAAAAGTTTTCTTCTGTCCTCTCAAATTAATCTGTACTAATGTTAGCCATCCTATAAATAAACCCAGGTAAACCAGCTCCACCTCCAGCAGCTACAAAAGAAACAGACTGCTCCTACGACACATCCTCTGTTGTTAAATACACACTAGTCAAAAGAAGACAGACTTACATACTTTATTTCACTGAAGGTCAATGAGCTTTGATGACACCACGCATTCACTATGACATCATTTACGCAATGCAATGCTTATGCAATAAGTGTCAAAACATTTATTTCCATCCAGATTTGCATAAATTTTTCGCTGAGATGATTTTTTTTCTGTTTGATCTAACGACCTTTGAATTTATTCTGAGCTTTAATTAAATTTAATTAAAAATAGGAAAATGCATGATTTACACTGAAAAATGCAAAATGCAGAGAATAATATTATAATAAATGGTGATAAATCACTTAAGAATGGTTAAATAGAGGGGAAAATTCATTTGGGAACTGCCACAAAAGTAGCACTGGGTCTTTATGGGTTAAACTATAAGATAAGATAAGATAAGATAAGACTGTTTTTCTCAGCAGCAACATACAACTAGTACAACTACAGGTTTGTCAAAGTTAATGTACATACACCCTTAGCAGTGGATGTCTGGTCTAATGATGGACACCTGTCATCTCCCACCAGCTCAAACACCATGTACACACGTTTCCTCCAGTCTCACTGTGTGTACGGTTCTAAGCTTAGGACAAGCCCGGTGTGGAACTCACGCTGCTTCTAATCCCTTCTCTGCAGATTGCCTACTGTTAGCGTTCCCAACACACTCACTCCCAGGGGTGCAATGTTTTATCACACACACCCCCCTCTCGTTGCTGCACACCCTGCATGTAGCTGCGTGAGGTGGATGGAGGACTGGGGAATAATTGGCAGTGATGGAATCTCTCTGTCATGCACAGAGGACACTGGGGTTTAGTATAAAGACACAAGGAGACAGATGTCCTCAGCTGCTGCTTAAAGGATAACAAGTGAAGAAAAGACGAGTAGAGAGAAAAAGGCACATGAGCTGAAACAGTGGAAATAACAGAACACATGAAACATTACCATAAACCAAACTAGTCATAGTATGTTCTCTCGCCTAGGGGCCAGAGGAGCGTAACGCTGACTGTTGAAATTCATGGAATATCTAAGAGAACCAGGGCTAGAGAAAGTAAAAGGGAAGAGTCGTCCTCTCTGGAGGGAAAAAGAAGAGAATGAGGATGAAGAAAAAGGAAACAGAGCAGCAGAGGAAGGAGGAAGTAAAAATGCAAATCCGCTGAAAAATAATGAAAAGTAGAGGTGAATGTACAGGACAAATGTAGGATTAAACTTGAAAGCATTCAGGATGTGAAGACCTCTGCACCACGACAACATAACATACACACTTACACTGGCTTCAGGAGGTGATGATTCACAACAGCTTTATGCATTTTATTACCGTCTGTATTCAGTCTGGAAGTCAATGGTCCAAAGATGCATCAGATAAAACCGGGAAGGAAACTGAGGACAAAATCCCAAGATACAGTGATTTATATTTAAAAAAAAAGGCAAAATAACAGACTGTTTCCTTTGTAGGGCCTCCTTTACTGCAATATTTTAACATTATTTGACTGAAAAAGTGATGTTGGATTTTTTTCTGACTTTTGTTTTGAACTTTGAAAATGGAAAAAATTCAATTAGCTGTAGTCACCGTCCATTCATTGTTCAATAGATTGTTTATTTTGTAAATGTTGTCTTCTTGTATCGCTCCTATGTTTCTACAAATGACAGTTTCACTAAAAGAGTGACACCTACACCTGCAGTGACTGAGACCAGACAATAATACTTCAGGTGAGTGATCAACATTAAAGTGTTGAAAACAGTAGCTCTATCACAGGCTGAAGTTATTTAAGTTCACATAAACAGTCTAATAACAGGATGTAATCTGATTAAACACCATCTGAACCCGTTAGATAATCTGAACCTGATCGGCTCAGACCTGTCACATGATCACATTTAATGTAGTATCACTGTAATATTATGAGCATGTATGATTGACATATAATGTGAGTTATAACCTACAGCTATCTCAATAATCACATGTTTACAGATATCCCAGAAATCCACTCAATCGTGCTCACTGACTACTGCTTGTTTACTTGCACTCCATCACCCGGAACGATGGTACATCAATTCTGGCCTGCAATGGCTGCTCGTCATAGGTTCTGCCCCCACCCATAATTCACATAATAAAAAGATCCGGTGTGGTGCATTTATGATGAATTTTTACTGAATTAGCGCCTCTCTTGTTTATAAATAAAACACAAAGCACAGTTAATGTCGTAAGCATGACCAGTACAGGTACCCTTAAAGCATTTTGAGTGGGATTGGAGGAAATTAGAACTCTACCCACTTCTGGGGACCAGAGACTTCAGACTGGAGAAAATCTACCCCATGATGCAGACTTCATTTAATCATAGGTGTTTTCTGACAGGTAGGAGGTTAAACGGATACAATCACTGATCGCTGTTCCTCAAACACAACTCTACTACTCTGTGTGTTGACAAAGAAGCTTAGAAAAGATGCTTCTCTTTTCCACGACAGCAGGAAATGAGCCAGTTCCTGGAGCTTTGTGGACTGTCCGTCATTATCCGGGCGCAGTTGGTTTCTTTTTTAATTTTCTTTTCTCTTAAGATATTTGGTCTGATACCTGTGAAAAGGATCTCCAGACTGGGTGACGTCTCCTCCATCTACTGATCATTGGGGGGAAACCACTCTGCATGTTAATGGTATCTTCAGAAAAAAAAAAAAAAAAAGAATACCCTCAGAACTTTAAAAAAGAGCAGGATTGTTCTGAGTCGCCTCGTTCCTTTAATGTTCTTCCACAGGTTCTAGGAGGTAATTTGGTCAGTTAGTTTTGGACGTCCGTGCTGTTTGGCAATGACATTCCTGTCATCTTTTTTCTTCTGTACTAACATTAAACAAAACAAAAAAAAAACTAACAGCAATTGAATTATCTTTAAATAAATACATTTATGCGTCGTTTGGAGTTACTGTTCAGTTGTTAAACTTTTGATTTCCTCAGTAGGTAGCGGCTAATGTGTATATAATCACAAATTCTCCATAAAGATACAAGTGTGTTAGAGCCAGAGATCTTAAAATTACTTCTGATACGAGTGATATTAAACATTCATTAGCTGAATACACACATTTGACATCTCTCTGCCTTGGCTTTGGGTCAAGAGCGTACATGAAACCTTGAAATGTACGTGTTTTGGCAGATGTTATGACACAGCAGATACCAATACAGATTTTCATCCTCTAAGATGTAAAATAAAAGACTAAATAAAAACCTCCAACTGAGTCCTTATCAATAGATATCACTTCAAATAGTAAAAAATAAAGTACAACTTCTCTTTCTAGCTGTTCATCAATCACAAAAGCAAACAACGCATTGAAAGGAAACTGAAAGCCCTACATTAAAAACAGAATCAAAGAGCTTTGTGTGAGATACAAAGGCAAGACTGTGAGTCGGAGCTGCAGTGGTTGACGTATACATGTACTAATCATAGGGGATGGTATAGAATGTTTTCTGTTGCTTTGTCGACATTTTTGGTACCATTCAAACAGGTTTTGAGCCTCTTATGGCAGATGGAATGTATGCATGTTGTCAAACTGTCAGTAGAAACAAAAGGCTTAAGTTTGTAACAGCTGCAATACATTTTGCTCGATAAAAGGTGCAAATATATTCTAAACACATGATTCTGTTTTTAGTCATAGAAAGTGTTTCCATGATAAAAGCCAGAAGCACATAGTTCTGAATGAAATAAGTGGGGTTTGGTGTTGAAATGACAGCATTTCTTCTACACAGGTGAGTTGGATTATGAGGCTTATGAAGGTCTATAGTTATTATGGGATGTTATTATGTTTACTAAGTTTCCGTTTGTTGATCCATGGTTCAGACTAAACTGTGACAGTTGTGACCTTGTTTGTTGGATTCAAACAGATCTTTAATTCAGTTATTGAGAACACAAACCAATAGAAAACAGAGGGGATTGGTGGTTTTACTATGGCTGTTTTAGTCTAAAAACAGAGCTAAGCTAACCGAGCTATAATGTAAACCAGGGGTCACCAACACGGTGCCCGCGGACACCAGGCCGCCTGAAGGGACCACGTGAGTCGCCTGCAGATGTGTTCTATAAATCGAACTAGTCCAGGTGTCTCCATCAGGTTGCTCGCGACCTACTGGTGGCTCCACGGGTCAATAATATAATAAC
>JAPQRQ010000001.1:32547044-32559358 GCA_037367365.1 Apogon talboti
GGGGGGGCGCTGAAAACAGGGACAGAAAAGACTGAGAACCAGTGCATTAGAAGAACAACACCTGATCATAGACCCCATAGACCGTCTGCAGATCCACATCTAAAACCCTCATATATCCACTTCCAGCCTACTGAACGTTGGATTAACTGCTGTTGTTTTTAATCAAATTACCACAGCCTACTCTGTACACATTAGGACGGACGGAGGGGGTGGACAGCACCTTCTTACACAGGGACTAAATGTGTGCAGTCCATGAGATGCCTTTGAGGGACTCATTTTTTCAGTAGTTTTTTTGTTTTCTTTCTAAGATTGTCTTGAGTGTTGATTTGTTCTATTATTTCTGTTTTACTTGTTCACATATATGTTCATTTTCATTGCATGTTCAGAATAAATCACTAAATTAAATTACATTTGCAAGGTTTAATTGACAAAACCATCCGTGCTATATTTTGTGTTGCTTGTTGCAACTTATTCCAACTACTTTACCTAACTTTAGTGGTAGTAGAGCTTTGGAGTTGTCCACAGCACTGGGTCTGGGTAGCAAAAGTTGAAACTGTTTAGATAGAGTTTTAAAAAAATGTCTTGTCCTTTGATACTAAATTTCAGTGAATCCCATCAGTGCTTTTTCTAGACTTTTATTAATGATAGAGTTGATGAAGATGTGGTATATAGTTAGTTTTTTATGTTGCAAAACTGCTTAGGTTATAGAATAGAATAGAATAGAATAGAATAGAATAGAATAGAATAGAATAGAATAGAATAGAATAGATGTTTATTGTCACTATCACAGGAACCATGAAAATCAGTTTAGCAGCAAAAACACTTAGTACAAAAAAAAGACCGTATAAAAATATCACACTAAATACTGAAAATGTAGGTATGTGCAAAAAGCTACAGAATAAAATATTAAATATTCATATACCACTAAATTACTACAAAAACTACAAAACCTGACTCTATACTACAGATGAGAAATATGTACAACAAATAAGGATATATACAGTGTTAGGATACATGCCAGTGTTCTGAAACTAAGCAGTAGGTTTATGTATGTCCATGATATTCAACTGATTTGAGTAAAAATACAGTTGAGCTGAAAAATAAAACTAACTGTTGGTGTTGTAACGTGGTCTTGAAATGGAACACTGGTAAGGGATCAGTAATGGTATTGAAGATTTTTTTAAAACAATGCACAGCCCCAAGTCAAACATTATGAATATGCTACATAAGAGGATAATAAACACACTTATTAATAAAAAAAAAACCCAATATGAAAACAGTATTAAAAACACTGGGCTACATGAGCATGAGCCATAAAGAAGAAGACCGTATGGGGACACGTGCATTGAATATAAATGTAAGTGTACACCATGTAAACAATATGGGTGTGTATGTGGCAAAAAAAAACCAAAACAACAATAAATGACTGGTGTGTGACTATAGTCCTGTAATTAGACCCACCTGTCAAAGTATGTGTAAACATTAGCAGCCAAATGACATTGTCTGCACTGTCTTTTTCATGATCTATACATCTTTGCATATTTTCTGTCGTTTCTTTTTTGCAGTTCCCATAATTAAAACTGGAGATGAGGTGACTGTGGTGGAAAAATGTCTTTACTGTATGCGCACGAGCCTGAACATCTGGATGGGGGCGCTGTGACAATAAAGCCCAGTGAGCGTGGCGCTATACATCTGACACAGGAGAATTATAGAGTTAATAGTATTTGGCATGACAGGGAGAGAGAGCGGGGAGCGCAGTGCCGTGCCTGAATGCAGTCTCATCCTGTTTAGTATTCACTGTGCGCAGAAGCCTGGAGGCCCCGGAGGGCTCACCTGCCCGGAGTCTAGACGCACGATCACACGCGCGCACACACGCGGCAGACGGCGGGATCGAACCGGCAGCTCCCGGCTTCAGGAGGGAGTCGGTTAAAGCACCCAAAGGAGAAGACACCCCGGTGAGTGTATGTATGTGTGTGTGTGTGAGTGGCTCGAGTGGGTGGACTGGTGGGTGGGGCTCAGACGGCCGGGTCGGCTGGGGACGCTGCCTGTCTACCTGCCCGCAGCGGCGCGTGGGCTTTACCTGGATACTCTATATCCTACAATACCGACTAGTGTATTCAGACGGACAGTAATCCTATTCAAGCTTTTATACATGATACTAATACCAAAAATAACATAATGTCCGAGGCAGAAATAAAATACCAGTGTCAAAAATGTGGTATGAAAGTCCCTCTGGAAATTAAGGCAAGGCACTGCTGGGATTCGAACCCACGATCTCCTTCTATACTAACCAACTAAGCCTCAGCGTGAGAAAATAATATTTAAAGCCTTTATTGTCATGTGTTCAGTAAAGAAACAGGTTTCCCTGAACAACGAAAATCTTACTTCGCCGTCCACACTGAATGCCACAAGAATTTAAGATAAGTATAAAAATATAAAAAATTAAATAATTTATTTTAACTGGGAAATTACAACCAAAACAAAGTGGTATTTAAAAAATGCCACGCAAGAGAAAAAGAGCATAAAAATATTAAAATATAAACTACAATTACTAAGAGAAAAATATATATTTACATAAATGTGCAACATCTGGGTAATCAGCTAATCTGGGTAATATAGTCCATTATTAAATTTTAAATTAATTCTTAAAAAAATACTTTAAGTATTTTTTAAAGTAGTTTTTATAAAGGTTATTATATTTCTGTATGCAACTATAAAGCCAAGTTTTCTCCCAAATAGGCGTCTCAAGTAATTCAGAATTAGTAGTATACTTTCATCCTCAAAAGGCAAATGTGTCATGTCATGAAGCACCTTGGTATAAAATAACTCAAATTAAAAGGCTAGCAAAACTTTTATATATTTATTCTGATGCGTTTATAAGTGAATGAAAAAAAGAATGTTGCGGTAAAGTTTACATAAAAATGAAGGTGTTTCTAATAATAGGATACTCCCATAATTTACTTCCATTTATTCAATATGGGCTCCTTCAGTTGAATCAGATGCATCCTGGGAAAGTTGAGGGTCGTAACAGGCTGTCTGTCTGTCCACCTGTCTGTCCGTCTGTCCACCTGTCTGTCTGTCTATCCACCTGTCTGTCTGGAGGATCGGTAGCTCTGCGATCTGTCTGCAACCCCTGGATGGGAGAATTAAAAAAATCCCCGCTCTGTGCCCCCCCTCCCCTCCGTCCTCCACGGCTCCGCGCTCTCCTCTTTCGCCCGTCCGCGTGAGGACACGTGCGCGTACACGTCTTAGTATGTATGTGTATGCGTGATTGTGTGCGTGCCCCGGCTGCTGGTTCACATACAGAATACAGTCACAATGAATGGCTGCCTGCAGCGAGGCGGAGGGAGACACTAGACCGCTTCTTCTGCGTTGCCTCCTCCATCGAAACACTTTCCCAGCGGAATACAAGCCGAGGGGTGAGTTGAACGCGGCGGGTCACTGAGGACAGCGGTTCGGGCTCGGCCGTGGAGAAGGCTCTGTGTGCTGTCCGAGCCCCGGACTGTGTGGTCTTGAATTCGGCTGTGTGAATTCGGATACCGGAGCGGTGGACGGTTCGTCTGCGGCGGTGTGTGTGTGGAAGTGGGGGGTAATAAAGCTATTGTTTTTTTTGTTTTTTTTTTATTGTTGGGTGGTAAAGTTGTGCTAGCTACTATGGGGGATGGGCTCCCGGGGGCAGACCAAACTTTAACCACTTCACCGGTTCCACTCGTCGCCGCGGGCTCGTCCCCCCCACCCCCCTTCTCTCTCGGTGAGTGACTTGTCGAGTCCGCTCCTCTTTTCTCCCGCATTCCTGAACTTTCTTTAAACTACTTTGTGCTCGCGGAGGAGGGTGGGGGGTCCGTTTTCCACCGTAACGTGCTGCAATTCGCCACGCGCAGCCGTTGGTTCGTCTAAAATCATGGTGTCCTGTCGGTAAACGGGTTAAGATTTGTACAGCCGGCCCCCTTTTACTTTCCTTCCCCTCCTCTCTTCCCTCTCGCCATGCCGGATCCATCCGTCTGTCTCGCCCACAGTTGCAGCGCATTTGTGTCCCGGGATGACCTGTTGATGTCGGCTAAAGATGGAGTGCCAGGATCGCCCTCCGCTATAGACCCCCCTTCTCTCCGGTAAAAAAAAAAAAAAATCAGCTAAAGATTTTTTTAACATCGTTGTTTGTCAAGTGAGCGAGCCAGTGGGGCTGCATTTTTGGTGGCGATTAAATAAATAATTAAACTGTGATATATCATAAGCGACATTTTGGAGGGGAACAGCGCGTGTCTGTCCCGTGTCGGTAGCTGTCGTTCGGCCGGAGGAGGAGGAGGGAACTCGGTCTAATCGGACATCACATCGCGCTGGCCTGGCACGGAGAAGAGGGGAACAGGGAGAGCCGCGAAACTACTGAATATTTTATCCCCTCGACTATTTTTGTGGCAGATTTCGTGCCTCCCGGTTCCTCGGACGAATAACGCGTGTGTTAGCGTTGGGAGTGGAGATCGAGATTGACATACAAAATAAAAAGAGAAGAGCTCTGTATCTTTTTTTCCCCTTTCCCTTTTCCGCTGCCGCCCCCTCCCTCCCTTCGCTAAACACACGCACACACACACCGGCCCGGGCCAGCCGAGGACTCCCAAATCCTACCGGGCATCGAGGCTGGCACACGGCGGGGCACCGAGCGCTCCCTGCCCGCTCTGACTGCCCTGCTGCCTCGCTGGTGACCGGGTCTTTCTCCCACTAGACGCCAACCGGCGAGACATCGGCTCGGCTAGACTTTCATGTGAGATTAACTGATGTATAATTGATGTGTATAAATAATATTTGGTGAAGTTTCAGCTCCAGCCGTGCTCAGGGGAGGCTACAGTATAGCCACATTTTTGGTTCATGTCTACCGGGAGTGTCGTCCGAATCCTGCTTTTTCAGATTAAATGTCCCTCACCTAATAACCACCCAACGTTGAGATTGACTACATGTGATTGATAGGATTAACGACTGACAGAAATGGTAAAGTGTTTTTACTAATGCCTGTGCTAGCCTTAGCTTGTAGCTTGCTACTTGCTAACAGGCCACCTTTAACCTCTCAAAACCAGGAAACTGAACATGATTAAGTTGTGATTGATGTTATTAACACAGGCTTGTGTTGGTGTTAATGTTTATGCGTGGTTATATGTAGAGCACGTTTATGCAATGAATAAGTTACTTATTAGCACTTGGATGTTAGCTGAAGCATGTGGTTGTTCTGCATAAACTTGGATTTGTTGCATTAGGGATGGATTTGTGAAGAGGCACAGACACACTCAGTTTAGGAGCTCATAATGAGACACATGGGGGGGCTGTAGGCCAAAGGTCAAGTGGTGTGGGTTAACTCCTTTTTAATGTTTCCTGGAAGTTGTTGTGACCTCTCTGACCTAAGAGGAGGGAAAGGTGGTTGGTAGGATGTCCTCTCATGACATCTCAGTCCCGGAGTGTGCTGAAATCAAATGAGGCAAGCGGAAGAAAAAGTTACACTCAAGGAATTTAATATTTTAATTGAATGTTGGTGTGTTGTGAATACCAGCTCTCCCCCTGTCTTTTTTTTTTTTAGTTTATTGTTTGCTTCGTGTGCTTGTTTTACCTTTTCAATTAATGAGGGAAGAGTGTCCTCTCGGATGCTTCCTCTTAGCAACCACCGCCTGCTTATTATTCATACCGCTGCACATGTATGCACCTGGAAACCTTTCTCCGTTGTTTGCTGAGAAGCTCCACTCTAAACACAGTTGTCATTTCAGTTACGTGCTTAAGGCTTTAGAAAATAAATCTCTTTGGGAGGATGTCAGTATAATCATACAAGTTCAGTTTAGCGGTCAAGTACAGAAGCGCTTCATCTCATTCCTCCTCTTCCATCCATGTAGGGAATTTTATCTGTCTTTATAATCTAATGTTATAATTAGAATAACAATACAGTCGTTAATGAAGTAAAGTGTGTAAACAAATCCTGGACGAGGCCCAAAACACATGGAGAAAATCTCACTCTGAGCCACTTCACTATATTAATGTAATGCATATTGATTTCTTTACATCGACACAACCTGCCAAGGCACAACAATGTGTCAAGGTATAATTGCCATTAAACACTGACGTAGTTATGTCAAAACATTATTGATCTTATTGAAATTGCCTGCAAACAAATAACAGTTCTAATTTCTAGTGTTTTAATGAGCACTAATAGGGTTTTGATATGATTGGAATGATAGCTTGATCAGAGTTTTACAAAGTGGTCCAAATCCAACAAACAGTCTGAGATGTTAATTGTTTTTATGCTTAGAATTGTGGCACCCAATTTATTAACCATATTAGTATCACAGTTGAACCATGCATAATTAATCCACATAGCGTTTTGTAAACCTGTATATTATTTTAACTCTGCCTGCATTACACAGATGATAAAGGTTATTTTAACTTAACTGTGTGTGAGAGATTTGCAGCGCCGGGGTTGTAAATGTAGAGGTATTACTCTTTTCCTTAACCCACTGCCTGCATCTGTCAAAATTAATGAGTTGTAATAAACTTAAAAATTAATTATGATGAAATGCTGATGGCTTCCTATTCTCAGTGCTGCCCTTATGTAGGCGTAAAGCAGGAGCACAGGACTGTTTTAGTCCACTTTTTTCAACCTTTATTTATCTGTTAGGTTTGCTGAGCATGCATGCTACAGCTCTTTGCTTCACATTCACACCTGGAAGCTTCCCAGTACAACCACTATCTTTTATTGTCGGCCAAGGATCTGGTCCAATCAGAATGCACGAACACTGTGGAAAATTCACCTTAAGGTCATTGTGTCCAGTTTTTAAATGTGGTCATGTTTTATCAGTACCAGGAGGTATTATTCTGAGATGCAGCATGTCATTTACATACTATTTCTCTGGACCTGCATTGTCTTTGAGAAGCACTTTTAACCACCACAAGGGCATAGTGGGGCTCTATACAGTACTGCAGGGGAAAAAAAGATTAAACCACCTTTAGGTGTGTTGTTTTTGCAGGGATGTGATTAGCATTCATATCTATTTATCAGTCTCTCTATTAAGGCAACATAGGAAAATAAAAGAAATCTGCACATGGTATAACAAACAAAATCACAATTTAATGGCTTCTGCAGGCAAAAGTCAGTATTATGTGTGACCTCTGTTGGCATGAAAAAACAATAAGAAACATTTGACGTGTTTTAATTTTAAGGATTAATGCAGTATGTTGCATTAAGACATGTTAAGTGCAAATGGCTGTCACAATAAATACCCGACATTTCTGGAGAAACTGGTTGATTTTTTTTTTTTTTGTTTTGTTTTTTTTGTCTGAAATTTTAGTTTTTAATGTAGTTTACATTAGCAGTTTGGAAAATGAATGAACATATAGACACTGAGAAATACATTTGTACTGCCATTAAAACCAAACCTAACGGTAAGATTTATGTACACTACTGTACTCTATCCTGACATTTCTCTCACAGTTAGACAGTATGCTTGCATGCAGGGTTCAACATTAGTTCTTTTTTTTTTTTTTTTTTGCTAAAACAAGCAAGTAGGTCATATATATACATGCCTGAAGTCAGTTTTTACTTGCCTCTAGTTAAATCTTGCCTCTAGATAAATTGTTTTATTTAATGGCAGATATCAAACATCTGAGGCTAAAGTTGATTTTCATATTAATCTTCTTTTCACCTTCCAGTGGAGACCAGGAGCAAGTGAGACAGCTGGCACCTCCACTGTTTCTGCCATCAACACCGTCATATGTTTAATTCTTGTTTATACCATGATTGGGCTACTTATTTAAATTAATCACCAAACATGGCATTTTACTTGGATAGCTGTTTTATTTTGCCCTGACAAAAACCCTAATATTCCACTAATATTCAGAATAACAGCCCAGTTGAAATAAAATGGCCATGTGTGGTAACTTTAATCTGTGTAAACTGGCCTTTTACTGCCCAAACTGGAGGACTTTTCAGCCTGGCTGTCAACATTTGATAATCCATTCAGTAGAAAATTCTTGGTGTTTCTCTCTGGTTGGAATAAATCTATTGTTCCTTTAGATCTGCCACACTTTGGGGCAACATTTGGTGATGAGTTTCTATCAGGTTTTTTTTCTGACTTGATTAGTTGTAAAGATCCTTTTGCATTTTCCCTGTTTAAAGTTTGCAGGAGAAATACTGTAAGTTCTGCTTAATTAGAAGGAACGTTAAAATCACAAATCCTGTTCCCAGGACACACTGTTGGTCCATCGCGGTCACCTTCTTCTACTGAATGAATTTTCACACCAAAGTCCTTTTGTTATATTCCCCTCAGATGTGATGCTTTGAAGTGGGTGAAACCACTTTGTATTTGTAAAAATTTAGATTCTGATTAAATGCTATGGGGCATGTAAATGCACATCTCACTTGAGCTCTTCTAGAACCGATGAAAATGATCAAGTTGAAACTTCTAATCAGTGATTTCAGTCGTGTTGAAGCAATATTATCCATGTACCTGCAGCTATTGTGATGATGTACCATGACCGGATCTTCTGATCACATTGAACCTGCTGCCACTAAGTACAGATCGATAAAGGTCCAAGGGGCTGTTGCATGGCTCAGTGCACTGCAGAGACACCAGTATCTCAGGCTTTTTGTCAATAGATGTCTCAATCTTGCACGAAGCTTAATTGTTGCTCAGCTGAAAAGCCTTACAAGCGTTATCATCCGTAGGAAAAAAAGAATCAATAATACGGTCCTATGTAACGTCAGTGCCCACTGTAAGTGTTTCTGTTTTGGGTGTGGATTAGGTGATTCCTAATTCCTATTATTAGTTTGTTAGTTTTTGTCGAACTGAGGAGAATGTGGACGTGTGTTTCTTTCGTAGAATGCTATATTCAGAATTGTCTAATGTCTTCTTAGATCTAACCATTTTTTAAAGGCCAACGAGCCACTTACCTATAATCTGTTTGTGCCTCTCGTAAGTCGTCCCTCGACTGCACACAATTAAATTAATGTGGTTTTCAGTTTTTATTGTTCAGTGAGTTTTCCTTGAAATGTCTCGCAGGAACATCTGGTTGGTGGCTGGAAGAGAAACACATTTTTTGAGACTCATTAGTGGAAGGATTGAAACCATCAAGCTCCTGATGTTTTGTGTCAGTGTAGGTGGTCAGGGGCATTTCCAAGCTTAGGTTTGGTTTTTGTTGCTTGTTTAATAATGGTTCACACATGATTTAATCCAGGTTGTTCTGTAATTCTAGTAACACTGTGAAGTGGATTGAGTGTGTTTACATACCGTCTTATTGTACTTAAGTCAAACTATAGTGAACTTTGCAGACTCTCCTGTTTTTGTTTTTTTTAATGGGGAATCAATGTGCCCGTGTGGTCCAGAGTTAAACATTGTTAAAGACTTTACAGCAAACAGTCAAGAAGATGACGAGCTTTATTTGTCCATTTTTAAGTCAGGGTGAAGTTTGACGGCCTTGAGCTCTGACCAGTGAGCAGGCCACAGCTGAACGGGTGAACACCCAAACATAGGCCTGGACCATACATCAGTATTTCTCATATGACATTTGTCATTGAACACTTGGTGTAAATTATGAGTCACTCTTCTGTTGTCTCCATCAGCACTGCGGATGAATCACTTGACCAGATTTCTCCAGAAATATTTCTTAACATATTGAGGTCTGCTTTTGTCATCCTATGCTTTGGAGGGAACATGTTACATTAAAAACATTTAGAGACTGCAATATGAGTAGCTGCAGATTTCCTGTCTTATAATGTCTTTTAGGGATGCACCGGCTTCAAAATTCTTCAAATTTGTCTTTGTTTTTTTGGTTGTCATTTACCCCCTTTTTTGTGTTGAAACAAAAATCTTTATGACATGCATATAAAAAAACCTACAAATTCAGTCACTCAAGAAAACCTGCTAAATATGTAACTGCCATTAGAGAAATCATATTTGACTTGCTCATCTTATGTGTGTTGCATTAATATATCAAATTAATTCAGAAAATGGAAGTTTTGATTTCTGAAAATCATTTAAAAAATCTAAATTGAGCGTATTTCTCTGAAGACCTTTTTGTTCAACAAATACTCAAAATGTAACTCATTTTCTTCTTGTAATATGTTAATTGTGAAGGTGTTTCTGCAGTTCTATATGACTTATAATTTTAGTAAAAAGAGTATTTTTGGATCAGGTTTAGTCTTTTGTTCATGTAGCCACAAAACAGTTAATTAAAATTGTAGATTGCCCATAGCACTGGGGGGAAAAAACAGTAAGATTACATTTGTATACATCCTTTTATCCATAATACCATTAATATGTTGATGAGGCAGAATAAGCAGTGAAAGGTTAATACCTTGAACTATGAGTCTGTTAAGTTTTCTTCCGTAGATGTGAAAGTCAGAAACTGATGACAGTGAAAGTTCCCTTAAATATTTAAAGAAGGGATTGCAGGATTTTATTGTCGATTCACAGCTGTTGAGTGTTTTTAATAATCCCACAGTAACCCGACTCCAATAACTACTGTGACTGGAGAAAACAATGACCTAGACGTTTGAAGACCAGCCTACACATACTGGATTAAGGTCTTTTGTTGCGTTAAAGTTACTCTTTTGGCTTTAAAATCAAAGCTGTAGTCTCAATCCTCTGTCCAGCCCACCACACATTTGAGTCGGGTGTTGGATGACTGCAATAAATAAATTTCCATTCACATGTCGTCTTTGTCACCTCCGTAGCTCCGTAGGTGTGGGTGTACTTTTCCTTTGCATTTTGGAGAAGCTCTGGGAGGTGTTGTAGCAGTCTGCTGTTTGGGTTACAAGGTCTTCTCCCAGTGCAGGAAGAAGGCTAAATCACTATCATAATGTTTCCTGTTAGTAGTTTGTTTTGGGTCGAAGCCAGGCATGGAGCAGCCAGCATATTTCTGCTGAACTCTTGTGCATCCACTGCCATGCCATTCATCATTTCGAGGTCATTAGCGTGAGGAAAAAGCACAGGCATCTGGGCGCCTTTGGACTCCCTTCTGATTCTGTTTACATCTGTTCACTCCTGCATTGTCATTCACAACTGCTCAAAAGCCGTCAGTCGTCATAAAACGGTGTCATACACGCGTTCCCGTTTTATTTTGTTAGCTTGACACTTGGTCCACTTTTAATCACAAGCTTCTTTGTTAGACGGTGATGAAGACGAATGAAACGGCTGAGTTACGTAAGTGGCTGTGTTTTGACTGTGAAGGAGCGATGAGAAAATAAAAGTAGGCCAAAAAGCACCAAACAGTTTATTAACTGTGAATTAGATGTAATGTAATAAGGTGAAAAAATAGAAAGATGGATTATATAACTGTCACTAGTGGCCCAAAATTCTCTTTCATTTAGAAGTTGGAGTTTAGCATTAAAGTTGTTTACCAAGTGCTTAATTCATTAATCATCATACACTTTACTCAGCCCTTTTCCCTTATTTTAATTCTCACTCCTTCCTCTATTTCTGCTGCATTTGCCTGTTACTCAATATTTTCTAGTCTATCTTACTTCCCTTGTCTCTAAACTGTGCTCTACTTCTCCAGTCTTGGTCTTTATCTCTTCTCTGATGATTTTCCTTTTATTCATCCCTACTTCTTCTTCTTCTTCTTCATATAACCGTCCCCATTATTTCCTCATACCATCTCGTCCAGTCTCTCTCTGTTTGTTCTCTTTAATTATTTCTCCATCTGTCGGTTTATCTCTCCCGTAACCTCCACCTTTCTTCTCCGCCGTTTCCTGCAGATCCTGTGGTGCTGGGCAGAGCGTTATGGCTCAGACGCTGCAGATGGCGATCCCTAACTTTGGCAACAATGTCCTGGAGTGTCTGAATGAGCAGCGGCTGCAGGGCCTCTACTGTGACGTCTCCGTGGTCGTCAAGGGACATGCCTTCAAGGTCTCCAAACTTTTATTTCACCTGTTACTTACTGAAGGAATGCTTATTATCCAAGAATAAATATACCTTTGGGAGCTGTGCAGTGTGTCGTTGTTTACCAAATGGGTGCAACAAAGTAATTGGTGGCTGTGTTTTGCTGAACTCTTCACAGGACACTCATAGAAATACTTTGAAAATCAAAATTTAGACTTTAGTGTATTATTGCAGGACATATCAAGACTTTATTACTTTTGTGAAATTTTTCAAAAATTTTTGTAGAAAATCAAGGTGAATAAAGTTACCATATTTGGTTCCTTGCCCATACTTGACAGTAAAAAAAAATATTTATTTTAAAAGTGAACTATTTAATAACATTAGAACATGTCTTTTCTCCCATTAGACCAACATCAGTGCTGATCCAGACACCTGTCAACATCCACATTAACCCTTTGAACATCAGTA
>JAPQRQ010000001.1:32559458-32576803 GCA_037367365.1 Apogon talboti
AACAAAGCAGGTACACTCACTGTTCATGCAGAGGTGGACCTTACAGACCCTGTAGACCACGTTGGACCTGAGATTGGGGACTCACTGTCCTCACTGGAACTGTTGCTGTCACTGTCTTGTAATGTGTGTGTGGAAATGACCAAAAATAGTCACTTGCCGGATAAAGGGTTAAAGGACTCCATTGGTATAGTCAAGTCATGAGTCCATGGACGCCAACTAGAGAAATAGAAGCTGTACCACAAGTTATATCAATATCAGGTTTTATTTCTTTGTTTTTTCCAAACGAGACAATGATAACTAAAGTAGAATTAAAATTTACACAGTGACATGATTTTAATTAATTTGTTTTCTGACTCTCCTGGCAAACTGTGCAGTATCTGTTTTATGTTGGGGGTTTTTTAAACCTCCTTTGGGTTAATTTAGTTACTGTATAAGGCTTAATTAGGTCCACAATAAATGCATTGACAGGATTTTGGTCAGGATCAATTAGTAATACAGAAAAATATGGTCCAGGTCAAGAATGCCCCGAGTCCTGCTTTTAATAATGTACATGTATGGATGGATTTTCTGAGCTCCCTTCAGTCCCTTCACTCGCTTGGCGTATAAATCTTTGACTTTCTCGCGGCTCAACACAGTTTCAATTTGTAAACGTATGATTAGAAATTTGGCCGTGTTTCAGATATGACTGTAATACAATGGTAAGTGATTACAGTTAGGGACGTTTAATACGATCAGTACTTACAGAAAATAATTTGTTTCTGTCGCAAATCACATTAAACTTCAGCAAAAAGGAGGATTGATGTAAATATTTAGTTCTCTTTCACTAATTACGTGGGGATCTGTTTTAATTTCACATGAATCTTGTCGAGTGCGGTGCTTTTCATGAATCTGTCTAAATATATTCTTACATGGGTGGTTATTTTCTCGCTGCATACCCCTCAGGCCCACCGTGCGGTGCTGGCAGCCAGCAGCTCCTACTTCCGGGATCTCTTTAACGCCGGAGGGAAGAGCTCGGTGGTGGAGCTGCCCCCAGCCGTGCAGCCGCAGAGCTTCCAGCAGATCCTGGCCTTCTGCTACACAGGACGCCTCAGCATGAACGTTGGAGACCAGTTCCTGCTCATGTACACTGCCGGCTTCCTCCAGATCCAACAGATCATGGAAAAAGGCACCGAGTTTTTCCTCAAGGTAACAGCAGTCGATCTGAAGTCTTCATTACCCGCTCCTTAGCAGTTGGTCTAAAGTCGAATGGAGCTATAACTGACTATTGACAAACTTGTAATAAATGCAGAGTAATTGCAGAGACGCATGGAACAAATCTCATCAATTAAAAGTTGCCTCAGTACCAGGTATTTGTGTTTGGGGAGAATGTCCCAGATCAGCCTCCGTTAGTTTAAGGTTCTTTATTGTCATTCAGGAGGAGAAATGAGTGAAATCTGATCAGATTGTTGGATGTTATATTCTAGTAATTCCACTGTATACTGTGTAAGTAGATGGCATAGCTATGCTGTAGTGTTATCTTTGCACATAATGAGCGGCACCGGAGTGGGTTATTGTTCAGTTGTGGTTTGAGTTGTGCTGCTATGATGAGACTAGTTGTGCGTGTCTGTCATTATGAGTGACATTATGTCGACATGGGGGGGTCGACACATTTTTGCATCTCTAAAAAAAATGAAACCTCACTCTGACACTACAGGTTCTCACTATAGTAGCAGATGATCTGATTAGATTTGGAGTGTCTGCTGCATTGTTCTGCATATTAATGAGGGGGAAACTGATTTCCTTGAAAGTACTCTCACACACAGAGTTGATATGAGGCTGAAACATGTTTTACCTAAAGTACGTTCAGAAGCCAGTTCTGCATTTCCTACTTCATGGTTCGGTATCTGGGGCTCATCTGAGCTAGTGCTATTTTGTCATGTGTCACTTATTCCACTGAGTTATCGAGGTTTATTTTATTTGATCACGTTAAAACTCAGTGAGTTAAAAATCTTAAGTGTGGTCAAGAGAGGCAGCAGCACAATTAGCAAGGTTTAAGATAGTGATAGAAGTAAGTATACATGAATGTATGAAATGCAAGACAAGAGTAAAATGTCAAAATATGTAGAAGATTAGAACTCAAAAACACAGTCTAACTCAAAATTAATGTTAAACTGAGTTAATATAAGGCTGCATCAGCCAAAGAAATAGGTTATTCATCTGCCTCTGATAAGAAAAAACAAAAGTACAGCAAATTATAGGTATTCATAGATAATCAGCGCAATGTCATCAGCTTGTGTGTCCACAGAAGGTAAACTACCAGCAAACCTCAGAAAAAATCCTGCAAGATGATGAAAAATGCAGCTCATTTGCTGAACAAAAATATCTGCAAAAGACAGAGTAAACAGTACCGATGTCCTACAGGAAAGGGTTCATACTATTTTACACCCCATACAACTGTACGTTGGAACATCAGTAAATCGACGCTGGAGCCACTTTACCAGTGTGAAACCTCTGAAAATGGTTTGTGCTGCAGCGATAATAACGTTATCGGTTGTAAATGACTATCGTGCATCCCTAATTTCCAGGTCTCGTCTCCAAGCTGTGACTCTCAGGGTCTCCACACCGAGGAGACCCCGCCCTCTGAACCTCAAAGCCCCGTCACTCAGACTGTGGGAGGGGGCGGAGTCGGCGTCGTCGCCACTGCCGCAGGAAGACCAGCCTCTTGTCTGACGCCCCTCCCTCTGGTGTTGAAGGTGAAGACGGAACAAACGGCCAGCACGCCTCAGCCCACTCCACAGCCACAGCAGGTCAGCTCTACCACCAGGGTCACGGAGGTCACCGTGGTATTTACCATTTGATCAAGTATTTTAAGTCAGGTGTTCTGGGGAAGAAAGAACGTGACCAGTTAACGTGGCTGCATGAGCGGGTGTTACTTTGAGATTTTAAAAGGCTTTCATATTTTCAAGGAAAACTGGCTACCATAACTCTATGTGTCATAACAGCACTCCATATTTGTATTTATTTCCTCAAACACAGCATCAGTCATTTTATTTTCCACCAAGGACGTACTGAACATCGTCTGCTGCACATTAAAAGATCAGGCATCATTTTAATTGAATGCACTGTAGAGTTTTTAGTACCTGGTTGTATTGATGAGCTGATCTATTCAAAGGGATGAGTATGCTAATTTCATTTCATTCTTTTTTTATTGAATCATCCACCACATGGACATGAACAGCAGTGAAAAGTTTCTGACTTCTTTAAGTATCAGTTGATAGTGGATTCATTCAACAACAGTAACTTTCTGGGCTTTTATTCTTATATCTTTAACACTGACATAAGATTATAAATACTGCCTCACACTGCCAAGAGCGTCTCCTACGTTTACAAGTCGGTTTAGTTTAACCCTTTCATGCATAGTGTTCAGTCCAGTGTTCATCTATTCACACCTGTTCTCTTGTATATTCATGGGTTTTGTTGTTGTAGTTGCATATCAGCCAACATAGTGGACACTTATGGAACATCCCAAACACTGCAATTCATACCATTACTGACGTAACTTTGTTGTTCTTGATAAACCGGATCTGCACTGCCATGTTTTGGTGGAAATCAATTACTAATTGTTATTAGACTGTAATTAACACTTTTTTTTTTAAACAAAAGGGTTTTTTTTGTTGTTTTTTTTTTTCATATTATCTCTATGAAATGAGTAACAACTAGTATTAGAGTATGTTAAAATGTGAGAAAATATCAGATTGGCAGAATTTTAAATGTTTTCATATCACTTTCTGATATTTGGTTTTAAATATAGGTTTCTTTGCTTCAAACATTAATGCATTTTTTGTAAAAAAAAAAAAATTCAATCACATTGTTTTTTTCATGCCCAAAGAGGAATAAAAACACTCAGTAAATTTCTAAATTCATGCATGAAAGGGTTAAGTATGCTTAGAAAAATGTGATGAAATCTTTGGATTTATAGAAAAGCCTGTGTGGGTTTTACCATGGAATAGTTGCCATGTGATGTTGGAGTTCATCTGCACATCAGTGTATTTAAAGTCCTTATTTTTGAGGCTTCACTGTAACCTCCACATAGTTTTGGAATTAGATAAAGTAAACGGTGCATTCAAGCATTAAATGTACAGATGTGTCAGTAATGTGGGGTTCCCAAGCTGCTCAAGTCACTAATTGTGTCCTTTTCGTCTATTTTATTTATGAATTTTTTTAATGAGATCGAACTATTGTTAAAACTGGTGAAAAGCAGCAGCAGTAGTATTTCAGATTTGTGCTTCTTTTTAGTGTGAAGCACACTAGGCAGCCTGTCAGGAGCCCGTTTGAAAAGTTAAAACAGATACTGCAGCAGGAGAACGGAGTGCATAAATTTTCTAAAGATTGATTTTTAAATGGTACTTGATGCCTCAGGGATGAGTATTTTTGTAACCAATGAACATCTTGTACACTCTGGTAGTTGATCCGATAGATCCTGATTTGAGTCTAAACTGTCCAACTGTTTGCCTGACTGCTGTTAGACCATTTATATTTAATGTTCCTCCATATAATTCAACATTAAGTTATATTATTTGTAACGGACTTTGAGGGAAAGCACATCTATATATTAAAAGTGGCCGTGCGTGCATGCATGTGTGTCCGCTTTATAACTGAAAAACTGGAGAGAGCCAGCCTTTGCCTTTTGGACTACTGATGTATGTAGGGTCAAGGATCAGACTGGCAAAAACCACTTATTCATACGACTAATACGTTTTGAGTTATTAGTTGTTTTTTTCACACAACAACGTGATACACCAAACCCCATTCACATACATGGGGAACAGAATACTGACAGCTGATTGGCTGAAATTGTTGAGAGGGTTGGGTTTTATGTTAGAAAATCCAGTTACAACTCTTCATAACTCACATTTCTGGGATTTCAGCAACAATTTATACATCAAAATGTTGGAAAAACTCTTTTCTTTCAAAGACTATTCACATTTTATCCTTCAAATGTTTCGTTTTTGATCTACAGGCCTCTAAACACAGAGTGCCGATTTTTCTCTCATTCACTCCCATGTTAAATTTCTGTCACTAACATGTTTGACTAATTCCACTTTCCCACAGTCACTGCTTATTTAGCTTTCACTTTTTTTACCACATTTTTTACATTGATACATTCAGAAGACTCACCACAAGTCTGACCTTCAAGAATTTTTAATAGGATGTACGATTATGGATTGACATCAGTTTATTTGAGAGGTGGTTTCTCAGTGAATTTAACACAGACACGCACGTCTCCTCCATAAAGAGCCATTTTACAAACTCTCCAGACAACTCCTCATAACTCTCACATTTCTGGGATTTAACCAAATTATACATCAAATTGGAAAAAAAAGTCTTTTCTTTCAAAGATTATTCACATTTTAATCTTAAAACGTTTAATTTTTGATCTACAGGCCTCTAAGTGCACAGATGATGCAGTCTTAATGTAAAGCTCTTTAAACACATATATAATGTAACTATGAATAATCAACCATCATCGCTGCCACCCAACAAACTCAGTTCACTTTTACTGAAGATGTGACCAACTTCTAAAAACAGTCAGCTCCCCACTTGATCAACTCTACTGCTTCTAGAACCCGTGGATTCCCACGGGTCGATGCGCTAGTTTATGAAGAATGGTTTAAAAAAAAAAACAAAAAAAAAAAAACCTCTTTGCACTGAGTCTGAGGAAACATTTTGACAGTAGCATCAAAAGTATTTATTTTTTTTATCCTGGTTGAAATGTTAAATATGAATTTTCTTCTGAAGCCTGGAAGTCATATCAGTAAATGCAAGTCAAATGTTTAGCCACTGATAGCTGCTGTGTAAATACAGAGTCTCTGCAGGTCCCTTAAACATTAATTATTGGATTCTAATCGAAATATTATCAGAATTGCAATATGGCCAAGTGCAATATCCAAATTATAGCAACTGCAGGTTTTTGATAAAGCTCAAACGTGTCACAACATACCATTACCAGTGAAGAGCTGTGGTTCTACAGAGACTCCCTGGTGTCTCACCTATGAAGTATTACATTCTCTGGGCATAAAAGAACATGTTGGTTTGTTCTATATGTTGTGTCAGAATGATTTTGGCAGATTTTAAGAACTAATTGGATTTAGTTGAAGCCTGTTTAAATAATGACTCTGAAACCAGCCGTTTTTTGTGCGAGAGGGCATGTTGCTGGTGGGTTTTTCAGAAGGTTTGATGTTTCTATGATGATAAAAACTAAAGCACATCAGGGGCATCACTTAAGTTCTGGGTGTCAAATATGCGGCCCGCGGGCCAAAACCAGTCTCCCAAAGGTTCAAATCCAGCCCATGGGATGACTTTACAAAGTGCCAAAATTATACTGAAGATATTAACAAATAATAGTGTTGAAGTGGTTTTAGTTCAGGTTCCAATTACAGACAAATATAATCTAAAGTAAAATAATAACCTATAAATATTAACTCCAAATTTTCTTCTTGGTTTGATGTGAAAAAAATTATATTTTGCCTAAAAAATTATGACAACTTAAAATTTTTCTCTTTGTTTTAGTGCAACAAAATAACATTAGATTATGAAATTATTTACATTAACAAATTATCCTTAAACAACAAAATGTGAATAACCTGAACAAATATGAACAACCTGAAATGTATAAAGAAAATTAAGTGTACTTTTGCCAATATTCTCTGTTGTTAATGTTTGTAGATCTGATCTGTAATGCACATGTGTTAATGATAAGTTGACGTATAATATTGTTAAAATTGCACTTATTTTTCCTTAAGAAATGTCAGTTTTTTCAGGTTATTCATGTCTTTTTTGTTTGGATAGATTATAAATATAATTGTTTTTATAATTTCATGTTATATTTTTGCACTGAAACAAAGAGGAAAAATTAGGAGTTGTCATTTATAGGTTGTGTTCTTATTTTACTGGAGATCAGATTGGTCTGGATGAGTTTGACAGCCCATTTATGTCTGAAATAAGTCTAAAACTACATTCATGAACAATCTGAAAAGTCTTAAATGGAATTTGTCAAAGCCTGTAGAAACTTTAAACTGATTGTCTATTAATACTTTTAATTTGCTGTACTTTTGTTGATGTTTTTTCTTATCAGAAGCAGATGAATAACCCATTTTCATTCTCGGTCTTTGCTCAGTAGGGGTCTATGTACTCGGTGGTCTGTACACCTGTGGCCAAGCGGCTCTGGGAGGGGGGCAACCGTGACGGGGGAGGGGGGTCAGGAGGGGGCGGGGGTGGTGTAATGAGGAAGGCTGCACGCTACTCTTCCTCCTCCTCTTCCTCCTCATCCTCCAACACCGCTACCCAGGATGCCTCTGGGCGTGGACCAGCTGCCAACGCCAATCTAGTGGGGAGCGGTGGTGGCGCCACCATGGTGGGAGGAGCCGGACTCAACAGTAACCACAACAACAATAACAACAATGGCGGGACCCCAGAGGGCACAAGCCCGGGCACACTGAGCATGTACACCAGCGACTCACCCATCAGTTACCATGACGATGAGGAAGAGGACGACATAGCGGATGATAGCGCCGAAGAGCAGTATAGACAGATCTGCAACATGTACACGATGTACAGCATGTTGAACGCCGGAGCGGCAGGTAGGAGCACAGTGTGGGTTCATCTCAGGGTTACTGCTTCTGATCCGGGAAGTTCCACTGTCAGCTCAAAGTTTTTATTCACTTGGATCAGGGCTGTAAAGTTTGGTTATCCAACATTTTCAGGAACATAAGTATGTTGAGAATAAGATGTTCACAACACTAATTGTGTTTAATTGTTAACCGTTAATTCTGTAAAAATTTGTGTTTTAGTCATTATTCTAAATGCATTACACACCAATACTTTAAAAAGTGAAGCATTCCTCTTTAAATTTATTCATTTCATAAAAGTAAGAATAAACTGAGTTCAAATTTTCTTTAAATCAGCGTCTGCCTTTGATCCCAGTTAAGCAAGTGGACTGTGTGTAAGATGGAGTCATCTTTAAAGTTGTTCACCGTGAAGGAAGTGGTTCAGGTGTGTAAGCACAGACAGACTCATGGATTAGAGATCATTAGGATATGACTGGGGTTGGACACAGTAGAACAAACATCTGGGATCAAAGGCAGACACTGATTTTAAAAAGGGCCAAAAAAAAGTTTGAACTAATTTGCAGTTGTACTTTCACTACAGAATCATAAAATATCAAACGTGTTCAACATATACGTAAAATGAATGATCAGTAAGTGAATCTTACAAAACATTTGCAATAACAGAAAAACCCCATTAAAAGTAATTTAACAATACTACGACAGGGGTGTCAAATATAAGGCCTGCGGGTCAAAACCGGGCCGCCAAATGGTCCAGTCCGGCCCACGGATGAATGTCAGAAGTGCAAAAATTACACTGACAATATTAACAGTCAAGGGCGTTCAGGGGCCACAGACAACTCAATGTGATATCAAGTAAAATATAACATAATAACCTATAAATAATGACTCCAAATTTTCTCCTTGGTTTAATGTGAAAATATTTACAAATCCTGTCAAAATGTGACTAACCTGAACAAATGAGAAAAGTGTTTTTTGTTTTTTTGGGTTTTTTTAAATAAAATTTTGATCTTCTAAATGAGTGGCTCAGAGGTTTAGTTTTGTTTAATTTTATTCTTCTGTGATGTCCTCAGTGGTCGGGGAGCGGGTGGAGGCTCTGCCAGACCTGGCCCCGGACTCCGGTGGCGGGCGGGGGGGCAGAGGGGGGCGTTCTCGGCAGGACCTGGCCTCTCTTCCCGCCGAACTCATCAGTCAGATCGGCAACCGCTGCCACCCGAAACTGTACGAGGAGGGAGACCCGGCAGAGAAGCTGGAGCTGGTGAGCGGTACCTCGGTGTTCATCTCCCGTGCTCAGCTCATGAACTGCCACGTGAGCGCCGGCACACGCCACAAAGTCCTCCTCCGACGCCTGCTGGCCGCATTCTTCGACAGGTCAGTGTCCAAACAGCTGCTCATCTACTGAAAAGACCACACGGAAGTAGTAGAAGTAAGACGGGAATAGCTTTATTTATATCTGTGTAGTCCAGACTCTTAAATCCATTTACAGAAACCAACAATCCTGGTGGTGATGTGACTAAAAGATCACAATCATTTAATTAAATCTATGATCTGTGATTGGAATTCAGATTTTTCCTTCTGTTAAGATCACATTAAAGATGACGCCATTTCCACTATAGAACATAATAATTTTTATTGAAACAAAACTTACTACCTCATATTGAATGAATGAATGATCAAAAATAAGAATTGACAATGAACAATAATGTAATAATGACATATAAATAAAATAATTACTGTTACGTTAAACGTCTGTATAAGCTCCTTCCTTGTAATTTTTTCCTTGTAATTTTCCCATCCTGTCATTTAACCAGACCAGTAGCCTTTATTGACCCATGCTTGAAGGGATTGGCAGAATTATTTGCGGATCATCTCATCATATTGCAGATATAGAGCTCACGTTGGCATTTTCAGATTCTCATTCTGTATATCTTAAAATAGTTGTATAACTAAACCGAACATGTAAAATACCTTCAGTAATGACTCCAGTAAACAGTTCTTTGTCTTTTGTCAGGTCAAATTGGTTCATCACATTGGGGAAGAAAGAGGCACATGAAGCTATTTATCCAACAGATTGTATATCAAGTCATACAGCTCTTTGAACCTGTTGATGTAGCACAGATCCATTTTAGATCCAGTACAGAGTGCCCAAGGCTATGTCATATGTTTCTTAATGTTGGTTGTTAATAATGCTTTGTTTCTGGCTCAGGAGCACTCTTGCAAACAGCTGTGGAACTGGCATTCGCTCTTCAACCAACGACCCCAGCCGTAAACCGCTGGACAACAGAGTGCTACACGCTGTCAAATGTGAGTGTGTTTTGCTTTTGCTCATGACTGGGAAAATTGACTACTGTGGCTGCTCACAGTCTAGTACATACAGACCTGTTAACCCTTTTATGACGGTTGTGTCTCTGGCGCTACATGTTGTACTTTATGGCATTCAAATGACCATAACTCCTGAGCGGTTTGTGCTATTAACAAAATTGAAATGGCAATGGCAAATGGAGATTCTGAGGTTTCCGACATCATATAACACTGTATGGTAGAGGCCCACATTGCCCGTGAGGGAGGGGTGTAATTGGGCGGAGCAGGGCAGACCACAACAGGTGCGGTCAATCAGAGACCCTTATTACTTTTAGTAAGGTTTTAGTGGTGAACTGTTGTAAATAATTGTATATAATCATGCTGTTTTGGAGTGTTCTACGAGTGTGTTTTGTCATGTTTTTGTTGGAGTTTAGCCTTTTTTGGGGGGGGGTTTGTTTGGGGGGTTTTTTTGCCTTTTTTCCCACCGTTTATCTGTTTTTTTGCGTTTTGTATAGTTCATTGATAGTTGTATTTTTAGCTGTAAATATTATATAAATGTATGTATATTTCTATATATATGTAAATCTATATGCAGATCTATCGAGGGCACATATGTCTGTATTTGAATCAGGTGATGGATGTTTCTGTCAGTGAAATAAGGGGAGGATCTGTCTACAACTACACAGAAAGTGAACACAGACTATCACACAGGATCAACATGAACGAGAAAGAACCAAAAAGAACAACAACAACATGGACACACAATGATCTAGACAAACTCAAATGTTTAAACACAAGACTTTCGTTATGAAGATTTACAGTTGTTTCTAATAATAAATATGATTACAAAAAATTCAAGTCCATTTTTTAATTTTTTACTATAACACACTGTTTTAAGCATTTATTACATATAACAATGATAATTAATGACCAGATATTGAAAGTTAAGTTTTTCCTGAAAAAAAGGTGCAAAAAAATTGGCAAAAAATACATTTTCTGACACTTTCATTGCAAAAAATAACCCCAAGTAAATGTAGGCCTGTTATAATGGTAGGTTTAAAAGGGTTAATGCACTTAAACAGAGGTTGTTCGTAAAATTTTTCACTAATCTGTAGTTGTATGTTGTTACTAGACTCACAGGTTTTGAAAGTTGCTCATTTGTTATTTTACCCCTTCAGTTTACTGCCAGAACTTTGCACCGAGCTTCAAAGAGAGTGAGATGAACGCCATCGCAGCCGACATGTGCACCAACGCCCGCCGCGTCGTCCGTAAGAGCTGGATCCCTAAGCTTAAACTGCTGATGGCCGACAGCGACGCCTACTCCGCCTTCCTCGCTGACAGCGTGAAGATGGAGGCTGACGCTCTGGGGGCGGAGCAAGGCTTTGACCCTGCCTCCCTGGAAGCTGTGGCGGCGGCGGCAGCGGCGGTGGCCTCCAACAATAACGAAGCGGGAGGCGGAGCTACTGCAGCGGATGCCCTCCAAGGGGCGGGAGGAGACGGCAGCACTTTGTTTTGAGTGAGTGAAGGGACGGATCGACGAACGAACAGATGGAGGGAGGGATGGCGTTTCTCTGGGGCGACGAATAGAAAACGGTGACCTCTGTGGTCGTGATGACAGTTGTCACGTGTCCCCTCGCCGCCGTGTGTTTGGGGATTTGTTTTCTTCTTCTACACCTCTTTTGGTCAGTTGTGCTTTTTTCTGCTTTTGTCTTTCGTTCGTCCACGTCTCTCTCTCTCCACGGCCCAGAATGCCTCACTCCAGGTTCCTCCTTTGCTTTTTGTTGGAGAGAGATAGACGGACAAACAGAAAGTTTGCAGAGGGAGGAGGCAGATGTTTAGCCCCCCCCACCACCACTGCCTCATCTCTCTGCTTCTGTCTTATAAAACCTGATTGTTTCAGCCTTTATTTTTCTGTTTTAAAGCGTGTACTGTCAATAAGGCCCTTTTTATTAATGTAATCAATCACAGACATTCCCTGGGGAGGGGGGGGGGACATGTTTGGGGCTCAACTAATGATAATCCAGAGTGATTTTTCCTTCCCCAAACTCCGGTAACACTGTTGTTTTGATATTGAATGTATGCGTGGTGAAGCATCCGAACCGCAGCGTTGTAAGTCAGTGGAGGACGAGTGAGATTGCACAAAGCCCTTTTTTAAATTCTGGTTAGTTTGTTGTTTTTGCTTTATTTCATCTGGAAGTCCAGATGATAACGGGGTTGATGAAGTCAGGGGTTGAAGTATTAATATGTATATCGGCTTTATGATCTCCCCCGACCCCACCAACCCTGATGGCATGCTGGGAAACTGGCCCACAAATTGTAAAACAAATAATAATAATAATGTTGAGTTTGACTGTAGCGAAAGTAACATTTCTGCCACCATGAACCAGGACTGGTTGTGTGGTGGAGGTGATCAGACGGGAAGAACAATAATTAGACTCAAATCTTTATCCCACTATTTGACCTTAAGTAACCAGTTTAACTTTTTTTAGTGTTAAAACTCTTAGTTCTGCTTTTGTGTGCGATTTTTTTTTTTTTTTTTTTTTTACCACGGCTCCTGTTGGAGAGAGAACATGTTACCAATGATTGTCAAAGAGTTTGCGTGTGATAAATGCACTGTTATTTCCTGCGGTATGAGTACAATCGAACTACGTTTTTGTACGTATCAGAAAGAGTAGAGCGGCGGTTTTTATTTAAAAAATGCAAAAAATAAAGAGAAAAAATAAAAGCTTGAATACAATTTATATCTGTTCATCACCCGTTTTTAAAAATATCTGAGGAAATATCCAAAAGCGAGTTTCTGCCTGTGATCTTAGAAGCGATCTCCATGTGTTTGTGTGTGCGTGAAAGGACCGATGATGTTCTTTTTGTTTTGTTCTAATAATTTTCTCTGAGAATATTTGCCATCATGCCCGTTTGCAGAACAAGTTTCCTCAGGCTTGGCTGGCTGGATGCGTGCTCGTCTGGCACAGACAAAGGTGCTAATACAGGCGTCGGTACGTGGCAGGGAGCTCTTTGTGAGTATGTGTAGGTGTGCGTCCGTGCACGTGCGCGATCAGTGCGTCTGTGCGTGCACGGCGGCCGAGAGTGAGCGAGCACGGGAGGCCAGACGGCGTGTTTTCACACACGCTTGGTCGATTCATTCACTCATCACTGCGGCGAGCACACATACGAGCTAACGCGCATTTGGGCGCTGCCAGCTGCATCAGCTACAGTACGGCCGAGCAACGTGGGAATTAAAGGGGAATTACAGTGAAACAGAGCTGAACGGCTATTTATCACATGTGATCAGTGACTTAAAATGCTCCGTGTTTAATATCTGATGGAAAAGGCAGACCTTCCCTGCACTTGAAGTTTTGTTTGACAGTAAAGTCTTCAGATCCTTACGCGACTTACAAAAAGAAAGCTGATATATCATGTAAATCAAAGAATGTTGGCATAGTAACAGCCCTGAAAGTCTTGTTACAGTCGGTTCACCTCAATTACTGTGGCTGAATGATAGCTTTCAGATAAAAGAATAAGAATACAGAAGCAGATATTTTCTCTTTTGAAGATGTGACCTTCAGTACCCGGCATAAACCTGAATACACTCATCAGCTAAACTCTAGAGTGGCTTTTGATGTTTCTTTAGCTCGAGGTTGAATACCAGGGTTCCAGGTGAAGTTTTTCATTAAGTGCCAGTGATATTGGCCACTGAAATGGATACAGTCTTATCAAATCCCTTATATTATTTATTGTTTATACAATTCTCCAGCATGAGTCGTCAGAGGAGCTTCGTAGATCCTCATACGTTTAAGGTAAATTATGTTACACGTTACACAAGTCACTGTTTGCACAATTGGAGAAACGCAAGTCTGACTTTGTGCAGGTTTAGCCGACATCAGCGGTGCCAGTCTATATCTGGAACTGTCTGCCTGTTACAGATTCCTGCTTCCATCCAATCTATTCTAAAGCAAACAGTATATGATTTGTTTTCTGCCAAGGTTTGTAATCACTAATTCTTTGTGCTCTGCTGATATTGAAATAAATGACTAGTTAAAGGAAAACATCTCCAGGATACGTGGACTGACTGTGATTAGAGGTTGGTGTAAGATGTTTGAAACGTACCAGCAGCGATTTGGCCTTTAAGACTTTTAAAATGGACCAAAATTCTTCTCTGGGTCAGTTCTTGAAATGTAGTTTCTAATGGAAGCATTCTTAAATCTGCATGTCAGCACCAAGTAAAAAGCAGCCTTTGACTCTGGAGCCCTGGGTTTCACTTTTCTAAGCGAGGCAGCATCTTTGTGTTTTTGGCAAAGACGAACACGCTTCCAGAGGTGTTGAACGTCTGTAAAAGCTCTGAGGAGTGAGTTTATTCCACGGTCTGAGGACTGACCTGCATTCAGCCTCGTTAGCACAGTGTAGCGTACAACCAGTTAAAATCATTGTCTGGTGAAACGTCAGTGATAAATAATAGTCACACAAGTTGTGTTCATGTCTGTACTCATAGTAAAAGACAAGGGATGTGTTGAGTTGAATGTTTTTAGTTGAGACTCCAGCCGACTGTCTTTGCTTTTGTTTTACACACAACTGTCTTTGTGGAGTTTGCATATCAGCCAGAAGTGGCAAACCAAACGAGAAAAAAAGCATCAGATCTAACATTAAGCACATCGTTAGCCTCATAGCACATCCGCTATATGGACAAAAGTCTGTGGACACATTGAATCCAGGTGTTTCTTTTCTACCAGGGGTCTGGGATACAAAACAATAATGACTAATGTCATAATATAGTTTTATATTGGATCAACGTCCTATTCATTATTAATATTGATGTTTCTATGTCCAATCCTCATCAACAGGACATCTTACATGGTAGATTTTTCTTCCTCAGTGAGATGTGATGAAAGTAGATGGTTAGTTGGTAGAAAATTATTTACAGTCAGAGCAGGAAAAATGGTTTATAAATGTAGAGGTAGAACATTTAAAGTCAGAGTCATGGATAAAAAACCAAAATCAGTGTTTATAAATGAAGTCCAAACCATCTCTGAGGCATTTATGAAACAAAGACAACAATGTAAACCAAACTAACCAATGACATGATATTGATCCAATATAAAACTATATTATGACATTAGTCATTACTGTTTTGTATCCCAGACCCCTGTTAGAAAAGAAACACCTGGATTCAACCTGTCCAATTGTGTAGGGGTTTTACAATTGTCTATGAGGCTAAGGATCTGAACAGCTGAGTTTTTGTCAGGATTAAACTGCCTGTATCTCCGTTTTTCCTCTTCATTGGATGGCCCCTTATGCACCTTATTGGCCACTTGCACCATTAATAGGCAGAGGTAGAGCGCCTGTTGAACTGTCATGGGTTTATATTTATATTGTATAGACCATCGCACACACACACACACACACCCTCGACAAGAAGGGTTTTGGCGTGATACCGTCTTAAAGTAAACACAGAAACTGCACAAAAAGTTGAATCAAAGATTTGTAACACCCCGGAGAAGAACCAAAAACGTGTCCTATGAGGCAGTGAATGGAAGTTGACTTGACCTGAACCAGTTTTGTAGACCAGTGTTATAAAAACTGTCTTTTTACAGCCTGGCTTTGGAGGAAAGATGTTTACGTGACAATTTGTTCTTTTATATACTCGTGTATTTCCATTTTTTAAGTATCTCTTTAAAAAAAGGCTATTAGTCAAAGAATCCATGTCCTGGGACGAGCACCTATAGGTCCTGAAGTCAGCGGGGACGCCCACCCTGCTGCACCCCCCATCACTGACAACATGCTACAATATATGGAGACTGAACCTAGTACAATGACAGGACAGATAAAGAAAGGGGGGGGGGGGGGTTTGGACGGTGGAGAAAAGTGGAGACAGTTTGCACATTTTAGTTATCTTTTTATAAAATGATTTTATTCCACTGCTTTGTTTAAAACTGATGCCTTAAATCAAATAGAAACACTGAGGAAGATGGAGAGGGAACCAGAGGACAGTGTGAGGAGGGACGAAAAGGGGGGGGGGACTGGGACGCTTGGATGATTTGGTGTGAATGCATGCATGCGTACTGGGGTGTGTGTGTGTGTGTGTGTGTGTGTGTGTGTGTTTTATTGCTGTATGGGAGCTGTTTGCATAGCCTTTGTATGCATGTGTGCATCTGTGAGCGAACATAATGTGTGGGTGTGTTTTTAATCTTTGTGTGCATGTGTGCATATTAATGTATGTATGCAGTTTTTTTTTTCTTTTCTTTCCTCCCCGCTTGCTTCCCTCCATCTCCATTTATGGCATGTTAATGTCTGCCTCCTCACTCGAAAGAGCTTTTGACAGTGGTACAGTGCGCGCGTGTGCGTGTGTGTGTGTTAATGCGCATGCCTATGCCAGGCTGGGTCTGCGTCTCGATCTATGTGCTGCATACGTGTGTGTCTGGCTTCATGTGGCGACTGCGCATGTCTGTCACTGTGTGTGGGTGGTTTGGGTGCTCGGCTCTGCAAGGTCTGTATATGCATTGTGTGTGTGTGTGTGTGTGTGTGTGTGTGTATATGTGTGTGAGTGGGTGGTATGTGCGCAGAGGTTGAGATGAGTGGCTGTTTGTTTTTGTCTGCCTCAGAGAGCGGCATACCTTTTTTTTTTTTTCTTTCCCCCCCTCTGCCTTCACACACACACATCTGCAGAGTCACATATCCATATCCATATCTCTGTCTATACACGTGTTGCCATATCAAAGCTGCAGATGTATTGTGGCCATGCAGCTATTGTTCTCCAGACGAGCTTTTCCATAAAGATCATTTAAATGTGAAATAGAGCCGGCAGAACTTAACCACCTCCTATTGACTGCTCCTTTCAGATTCCTTCCCTAAATATCCCCATCACAGATCGGTTTCAACCTGCACTCCTGCATGGGACGGCCACACAGCTGCAGCCAGGACACTAGTGTTCATGTTTAGTTTGGGTTTCCTCCTCCACTTCTCCCTGTGTCCTCACCTGCCTCTGTTTCCTATTTGCTCTTGTTTACATCTCTTTGTGTCTCGTCTCTTCTTCATATATACATTTCTCTCTCTCTCTCCCTCTCTCTCTCTCTCACTGCCCCCGCCCCATCCACACACACCACACACACACACACACACACACACACACACACACACACACACACACACACTGAGCGTTGAATAGCGTCGGTCCCTTGTTGCTTCATTACGTGAACCATCATTTTCCATCCACCGCTGCCTCATTTCTGCGTCGGCTCCATTTTCTTCATAGAATGCAAATCCCTGCCAAACTCTCACCCTCGTATCTATATCCCCTGATGTGTGAGTGAATGTGTGAGTGATTGTCAACGTTTGCTGTATGCTTCAACAACAGATGGGGCTGCCAGATATGTTGCTGTGTGTGTGTGTGTGTGTGTGTGTGTGTGTGTGTGTGTGTGTGTGTGTGTGTGTGTGTGTGTGTGTGTGTGT
>JAPQRQ010000001.1:32680847-32692163 GCA_037367365.1 Apogon talboti
TTGTTTTGTATCCCAGACCCCTGTTAGAAAAGAAACACCTGGATTCAACGTGTCCACATACTTTTGTCCATTTGTGTCTGAGTTATGTTTAATTATGATATGAGGATAACCACATGCTGTTATGAGTATTTGCTACATGCAATTACACTGAAAGATGATGTAATAGGACATAATAAGAGGCATCTGTAAAAGAGCGACAAAAGTAAGAGGAAACAGTGGGCATGAAGAAGAGGACACTTTAAAACATTTAGAATATGAAGTGTGAGAAATATTCTAACAAATACTTACTAATGTTGCAGTTACCACAAGCTGTGTGACACATTAATGCCCCTCCCCCAAACTGTTTGACTAATCGAGCATTGGAATAGTTGGAGTTGCACACTCGCCAGCAGAACTAAAAACATGCAGCGTCTTCACATTGAATATGAATAATGTCTGTGTCCAAATTCAGGGAGTAAATGAAGGGTTTTTGTTACAAAGTGAACCTGTTGTATAAGACAATACTACAAAACATCCTGAAGGAAAAAAAGGAAACTGTTCAAATATTGAAATGTGTTTTATTTGCTTTAATTATCCCATAAACGTATAAGATGAGATGATTAAAACAATATTTAGAGTCAATGACCTCGTTGACTGATTGACAAATATGTGACTGACAAGAGTCACATGGTACAAAACCTCTTCTCATCTAGTTGTCGAAGCAGCAGCTCTCTGCACCGACTGAAGTCTGGTGGCTTCTAAAGCAGCAGCAGGTTTTTAAACATCATTTTGATGTTTTATTGTCAGCGCTTTTCACTGCCAGGAGCAGATTCTACAGACTGCCCGCCTCTCGCTCTGTTTCACTTCACAAAGCCTTGAATCTGTGCCTTTCACTCCCAGAACAACCGCTTCATCATGTTTTAGAGGACGGAGACGGGTAGAGTGCAATGCAGTGTGCATGTGTGTGTATGCGTGTGTGTGTGTGTGTGTGTGTGCATGTGTGCATGCATCATGTGTACAAGAATGCGTGTCAATCAAATGTTTGGAAAGCAGGATTTCAGGGCTGTGGAAGTGTTGCGTTTGTGTTTTTTGAAGGTTTGAGTCACAGCTACTTGTTCTTTAATTGTGTGTGTGTGTGTGTATGAGTTTCTGCGTTATTACTGATGGTTATGTGTGCATGTTTGGCTTGAATACTTGTGTTTGCACTTGCATGAATTTGTGTGGTTATGTAAGTCTGCATGTGTGTGTTTTTGTGTGCACGTGAGTATTTGTGTGATTTGTGTGTGTGGTGTATTTTTTTGTGTTATGCATATTTGTGTGTGTTTGTGTGTGTGTGTGTGTGCATGTGTGTGTGCATATGCGTGTGTGTGGTGTATTTTTTTGTGTTATGTATATTTGTGTGTGTTTGTGTGTGTCTGTGTGTGTCTGTGTGTATCTATGTGTGTGTGTCTGTGTGTGCATATGTGTGTTTGTGGTGTATTTTTTTGTGTTATGTATATTTGTGTGTGTCTGTGTGTGTTTGTGTGTATCTGTGTGTGTTTGTGTGTGTGTGTGCATATGTGCATGTCGGGGTGTGCGTGTTTGTGTATATTTGTGTGAGAATGTGTGTGTCTGTCTGTTTGCGTGTGCATGTGTGTGTATATTTATGTGTATTTGTATGTGCATGTGTATGTACTCACGCAGCGATGGACAGGTTGGCTGCAGACAGCGGGCTGACCTCTGCCACCTCCTTCGCCTTTTGCAGAGCTGTCTTCTGATTGGCTGCTTCTTCTTGTTCCTCTTCGTCCTATTTGAGTAGAAGAGATCATCATTTCCCTTTGCTTTCTAAATACACTGTCTGGTTAAAAAAAAAAGTCCCAGAATCTAATACTTCACTGGACAACATTTAGCCTTGATCGCGGTAAGGTCAAGGTCAAGGTCCAGTTTATTTCTATTCCACATTTACAACAAGACAAAGTGCTGAGATAGAGGTAAAAATACAGGATATGATAAAACTAGTGAAAATATATAGATGTACAAGATGAGATATACTATAAATAATACAACAGATACACAATAATCATGTGATATGTTGGGGCAGTGTTCCAGAGCCTTGGACCGGCCGTACAGCACACACACACTGGGCTATCATTTTGATACGCTTATGCAATGTCACAGGAATTTCTGTGTTTGTTTTTTTTTTTGGACACATAACGTTGTAAATCCAGACCTGAACCAACTGAACCAACCCCAGGTCATAACACTGCCCTCACAGGCTTGCACTGTCAGCACTAGGCATGATGGATAATCCCTTCATCCACCCATCTCTCTGGACCAGGGTCAATGTGGACTCATGAGATCACATGACCTTTATCCATTGAAACAGTCCAATCTTTATGCTCCCTACAAACTGATGGGTGTTTAAAAAATGAGAAGTTTCTCACTGCATCAGTTACAGTTAAAGAAGTGAAACATTTTAATCACTGCAGGAATTATCTAATGGAAGACCCTTAACCCTTTAACCCCTGATGTGTCTGTGGTGAGCGTTCTGAATGTGATTTATTTTAAATATTCAGAAAAATTCAACCGTTTGCTCAATAGGAAACATTTTAAAATCTGCTGATGGAATAGACCTTGCTCCTTCCATAAACATCTGAGCATGCTCAGTACACCCCCCCCCCCCTGTGGAATGGGAGCCAAAACACAGAGCAGTGTGTGAGACAGACTCACTATAAAAATAGACGGTATGGGCTTTTTTACCCCGTTTTCCTTGTGTTTTTTTGTTTTTACTGTTGTTTCCAGTGTTGGGGTGATTTTCCTTTATTTTTTACTGTGATGTCAGATACTAAAACAATTTTTGGAACTATTAAACTGAGTCTAAAATGGTTTATCTTGGTTCAGTTTGATACCTTTGTGAGCTCCTGGGCGTTGGCCAGGTTGTCGACAGCGATGGCCAAGAACACATTCAGCAGGGTGTCTGTGTTGGTGGCATTAAGAGAAATATAGATGCAAGGACAACAGGATGGTTTCCCCGGATGAACAGGAATAGGAGAGAAAGTGACTGCATAAAAACTACACTATAACCAGTAATTTATAACCATTAATATATACCATACTAGACCATACTAGACAATGAAGACACCATAATAACACTCTCTTCATTATTAAACACATTACATATGTGCAAAAACTTAACTCATCAATGTTACACATAATCTGTATTTGCATGTGTTTGTATTGGCTTATGTGTCTGTGTATGTGTGTGCAGGTTTGCAGACAGGATACAGTTGCCAAAGAGTGTAAGCACGATGAAGAAAATGGAGAAGACCATCCCTTTGTCATTCACTCCCCCCTGTGACTCGATGCCATCATACATCACCATGTTCCAGTCCTCTCCGGTCAGAATCTACAGCAAAAAGGAAACGGCAAAAGGCAAATATCTACATTATACTTTAAAATACATGCAAAAGTACACCATCTCTTTCTGCAAGATACCAACACAGTCAGAGCATTACATTCAGATTTTTTAACCCTTGAAAACCATTTGTATCATATGTGCTACGCCAGGTTCTGAGACCTCTGTCTTATCAACAAGATGAATACTTTCCTTAAAAATCTGTTGTATGTGACCTGATACGTGTTTTCTTCCCCCTGGTGGATTATCATCCCACTGCAGCCAATGGAAGGGCTTTGGTTTTGCCTTTTTCAATATGGACGCTATCGTTAAATCATCCAACACACATTTCGTATGGAAGTCTTTGGTAATTTTCAAAAAGTTACTTTAAGAAGACTTACTTAACACTTATATTGTAATAGAGTTGAAAATTTAAAAATATTGACGATATGGTGTCATTCAAGGGAAATTAAAAGGTTTATGTAAAAAAAAAAAAAATACCTGAAATGTTCTGTATTTTCAAAATGTTACTGGTAAAATTTATTGTTGTATCTAAAGTTAATGTTGCCAAAAATGCCCAATGTATCAAATGTGATACAAAAAAATATATCAAACAAAAATATGACAAAAATTTTTGCTTGGATTATGTTAAAAGGGCTAATAAACATTTCAGTTCCAAAAAATGTGAATTTTGTGGTTAGTTTTTAATGGGTCAGGTTTTACAGGGTTAATATGATAACTGAGAAGACCAGAAAGAAGCACGCACACACACACACACTCATCTCCAGCCTCAGAGTCAATTGAAGACAATAATGCAACACAAATGACTGCTGACAAAAGCTGAATACTGAGAACACAGAAACACAGAGACGGAGTCAGACCTGAACAAGGCATCTGACAAACTGACGACAATAGGCCTCATTAAAGGCAGCGCTCCAGAAGAACTTCAACTACACTGGAGGAAGAGGGGGCTTACACTCAGGGATCTCAGTTTGTACAATTTGTTGAGAGTGGGGCCAACCTTTTATCACTGCAGAGGGTATTTAACATGTCTATCAAATACACGGAGGATACCAAAACTATAAAAAGGGTTCCCTACCTGAAACACTGTCATGATGGCTGCTGCAAAAGTGTCAAAGTTGGTTGGCGGAGTTCCATTTTCAAAGTTAAATCTGAAAAGAATGAAAGAAAGAGTGAAACACAACAAGTACAAATACACATGAGTTTGAGGTCATAAGTCATATATATATATATATAGGTATTTTAGCAGCTTTTAACACCAAACACCAAACTAGTCCCCACCCCAGTACAGCTCCAACAGAGGACAAACATTCTTGGATAGAAAAAAAATACAAAGAAATGTCTACATTGGACATATTCACATTCAGTTGATAGACATAAAAAATTTAAAAAATTAAAAAAGGGAAAGGGATCATAATAATAAAAAAAGCAAACTGGTAGATATGATTACATTAAAATAACAAACAGAAAACAAACAATAGATGAATAAGTCATAGGGCTCACAAAAGGTTATGTGAGTTCATGCTAGCCTATTTTGTATAAGTCATACATTTTAATAAAGGTAGGTATTTTTAGTTGTAATATTGATACTTACTGTCCTCCAAACAGCTGCATGCCCAATAAGGCGAAGACCACGATGAAGAGGAAGAGGAGGAAGAGCAAACTGACAATGGACTTCATGGAGTTGAGCAGAGAAACCACAAGGTTCCGAAGAGGAGCCCAGTATCTGAGGAAGAAGACGACACCGTAAATGTACACGAGACACCGAGTCTGTTTGCATCCACACCAATGCTCCCATCATTATGTGATTTCTGGAGTTCTCAGATTATTACTGATCATGTAAACGGTCTAATCTGACCTGTTTGATCAGATAACAGCAGTAATCTGATTAGAATCAATCAGATTAACACACCTGGATTGGTCCCAGTACCCCCATGTCTTCATACATGTATACAGGTTTATCTGATTGATTTAGTTCTGTTACATCTGAACATGTGGAAAACAGAAGTTATATAGTCCAACATGAGCTGAAGACAATAACAGGAAGTTTGATTCTATGTCACTACGTACATACAAGCTCTGCAATAATGGACTGGAGCGTCTAAACCAGAGTTTACGATTATCGCATTTCTGAAGTGCATGTAAACGCATCAGATCTGATTATTACATTTATCTGATTACTCCCAGTTATCAGACTTTTATGGTCATGGAAACTCAGTAAAGGATCTGTTAAAATACATTAGGTTACTACTCCTTCCTAAAAACATTAAAGGTAAAACTTAAGTTGACAAATTGATCTCATTTCCAGAGAAGCTGGGGCATTTCTTTAAAATAAAAGGTACAGTTAAAAGATTTTTACTATTGTCACAGACAATATGAACAAATGGATGGAAATTCTGGTTAATTTAAAACTAAATATATAATACACCAGTGGTTCTGAACTGGTCTGGGTTCAGGACCCACTATTGACACTCAACAATCAAACTTTAATGATAAACCAAACTGTCCAGCAGGTGATGATAAATATGGAAATACTCCCTTTAACACTAAATTAGGTCCATTTGAAACAAAACTAAAATGTGAATTCAGTTCAAATTCAAAGTTCATTCAGTCACTTATTGTAGAATTAAACCCACTGAGGTTTTTGTTTATGGAGGTAAAATCATATCTGATGGAGTCGCTGTCATTCCTGAGTTTATCCATCATATCAATACTAACTGTTGAGTCTTCTTTTATGCTGTTAAATGTCTGGTGTTAATGATCATTACCGTACATTACCGCCCCCTACTGTTGGGGAGTGTGAATGGACGGGGCTCAGCTCCATGAAAATAAAAAACAGGACTGGTTTATGAACATATTAATCCAAACAAAGGCCCACAACCCACTGGAAACAGGTTTGGACCCACTTTAGGGTCGCGACCCACCAGTTGAGAACCACTGTAATAAACAAATGCATCGTCTAATTCTCAAATATATCTCTATTCAGTTAGTTCAACCATTTTCCCATCAGTTAATTGGATTTCTTTAACGCCTGGATTTTATTCTTGGAAGTGCAGGGATGATTTGTTTGTCTGATCATGTTTGGATGAAACCAAAATGGCTGAAGCTGAGCCTCAGAATGGGTATTTAAATACAGTAACAATGATAACCTTGGGCACAGCTCGAACTGCACAGGGAATTCATAGCCTGTGGTAATCACCACAAAAAAAAAAACTGTTATATTTCATTATTTAACGGGTTGCCCTTCTGAGAGTTGAAGTCTCATTTTCAAGTGAGATCTGTCCAAATGAGCTGCATGACGAGGAACGGCAAAGGTACACACGAACGAAACAGAACAATGTGGAGGAGCCAAATCCAATTAAAACCTCTACTGAAGGGAGCATCAAAGCTGTGGCAAAGCGCCGAAACCTCAGCACTCTTTAGATGCTAAGACAGTGAAGAGATTTTTGAATTAAAACACAAAAAAAGTGTCTTTTAACAATACTGCAACCTTGGTTTGTCATCATTATTGTGTGTGTGTGTGTGTGTGTGTGTGTGTGTGTGTGTGTGTGTGTGTGTGTGTGAGGGTGACAGCGACTAAGGCACTGTTTACAGTAATATGGATATGAAGCAAAGTTACCAGTTCTGTCTATATACGGGTCTGTCTTCCATATGTAAATGTTGTATTATCTAACTAAAACGGAGATTGTCCAAAGTGAAGCTCTTCACAAACTTTTTATAATCAAGATTGCAGATTGCAAAATGCCCAAGCTAGTGTGGAGAAGGCATGAGAGACAACCTGGAAGCAGAAACACAGACACAAACAGTATGGAGGACTTACTTGGTGACTTTAAATATTCGGAGCAGTCGCAGAGCTCGGAGCACACTGATGCCAAAGGATGTGCCTGGTTTAATAGTGGCCCACACCACCTCAAAGATACTGCCCACGATTACCTGTACACACACACATAAAAAAATACACCATCAAGAAACATGATTACATAGAAACAACTACATCAGTATCAGCTCAACCCTCAAAGACCTAAACCAGGGGTAGGCAATTCCAGTCCTCAAGGGCCAGTGTCCTGCATGTTTTAGATATTTCCCTCTTCCAGCACACCTGGTTCAATTAATGATCAGCTTATCACCAAGCTCTGCAGAAGCCTGATAACGACGTAATGGCATCCAGGTATATTGGAAGAGGGAAATATCTAAAACATGCAGGACACTGGCCCTTGAGGACCGGATTTGCCTACCCCTGACCTAAACCATCTACTGATAACTGTTTAATACCTGTTGATCCACTAATCCTATCAATATTTGTCAATAATTGGTCTAAATACAGTTATTCATCTTTTCATGGTCATCAGATATGACCCATTTGGACGTTCAGAGGCTCCGTAGTTACTGTGGAAACACCTAATGTTAGCTAGAGTTAGCTAGCATAATGCAAAAACAAGCTAAACAGCAGAACTGTACTGTGAGACACAGGCTGCATGACATCAATACAGCATCCGCATTTAACTGAACACGACATATTTATCACATTAAAACAAACCAGTGGTGTATTCTATGTGTAAGGACTCGCTACGCTGTTGTTAAATTGTGCATAATTTGTGGCTAAATCACAGCAACAACATGTCAACATCAGACTGTCATGAACTTCACCAGGGTACCAACACTAGTTCTGCAGGTTGTATTTGGGAACCGACAGTAGCTCTGGATGTTTATGGGCTAATAAATCAGTGTTCCAGGTCTTCTCCATGTCAGGACATTACATAAAATAATCTGCCAATAAGCATCTCCAACAATGACAGCACAACAAATTAATGCACAGTTATTGCACATTTATCGGTGATGAGGCAGTGCTGATTCTCTTCTGCGTCATTGTTCATCTGTTGCAGGACAAAATGAAAAAAAAAAAACAACAACCTAAATCTGTTTAATTAAACAGGGAGTTTGATTTATCACAAAACCCGAAATGTGGTGTATGTGATGAATTTGTGTTTTGTATGTTTGTATGTTAAACTCACCACGCAGTCGAAGCAGTTGAAGGACGAGTGGAAGTAGGGCTGAATACCCAGACCGTACATCTTAATCAGCATCTCAGACATGAACAAACCCAGGAAAATAAACTCTGCATAGACTGGAAGGAGGAAGCAGAGGAAGGAGTGAGACCACCATCATCACAATCACAATCAGTGTAATGTCATGTGAGTAAACAGGGTCCACATGACTAGGAATTTACTTCAGTGGTTTGGTGCATACATAGAAGATGGAGTAGGTAAGAAGCATGCAGTAAAAAAAAAAATAAAATTAAATTAAATTAAATTAAATGGACTGCCACATTTTTCTACATATACAATATACAATGTGGACAAAACCAATGACCCAATGAACCAATCATAAGACAGGAAGGAAAAGATGAAGGAGACAAGGAAGAAAAGGGTCATTGAAAGGAATTCAAAGCTGAAGAACGGAAGGAACTGAGCAGAAAATGAGGTCTGGTTAGTAAAGAAAAGGCTCCACGTCTCAGTTATTTAAAAAACCTAAAATTACATATGCAGTGTTTGCATGTGTAGGTGGAAACAGCAGACTGAAGTGTAAAAAGATGAATCAGACATAATAGGGCAGTGATGCCACCTTAAAGTACGAGACACAACAGGAAAATGAATTTAGCTTGAGATGTGTTTGATCTGAGAAGTAGTCAGGGTCAAAGGTCATGATAAGAGTGGTTCCAGATTAGACATGACACCATGTACTGATGAGTTAGTAGTAGTTTGTTCTTTCATGTCACAGCTTTTCTCTTAGTTACACTGCTTCCAGTGATTGGAACAAAAATATATCATCAACAAAATAATACAGAAACATGTTTTGTTTGGATTTTGTTAAAAGGTCGAATTAACGTCTCAGTTCCAAACAATTCCAATTCTGTGGCTGGTTTTTGACAGGGTTAACTCATGAGGGACACATCATCAGGTGTCCATGTGACTCCGCCCATCGGACCTTTTTGAAATGATTCACTTTGTGTCGATGCAAACCAGACAAGAAACACTTACAGAGAAAATCGGAGAGCAGCTCCGGCTGGTCGTAATGCACGGCGGCCACGCACATGGTGTTGAGGCCCACCAGGCACAGCACCGTCCAGTAGAACGCCTGCGTCTTCACGATCTTTCGGATGAAAAATCGCATGCGTCGTTCCTTCTTACTGTAGTTGGAACCTTCTTTACCACTCTTTATACTGGAACGGGCAAAACCTGACACACAGACAGAGGATATGAATGAAACATGTGACCTAAATGTGGACGCAAACAAGACCATATCAAACCCACATTAAGCTTGGAGATCAAACATACGGCCCGTGGGCTAAAACCGGCCCGCCAAAGGGTCCAATCCGGCCCGTGGGATGAATTTGGGAGATGCGTAAATGACACTGAAGACATTAGCAAACATTTGAGTTCAGGTTCTACATTCAGTTCAATATGATGGAGAGTGGGTCAGTCACTAATACTAAAATGACATTATGACAGTGTCTGCATTTATAAAAGATCCTTTAACTAAACAGTGAAGAACCTGAACAAATATGAACAAATGAAATGAACAAATGAACATGAAAAATAAGTGGAATTTTAACATCATTTTGTTGATGTTCCCAAATTTTTGCTCATTTTTGTGCATGTTTTGTTTATTTTGCTTATATTTGTTAATTTTTTGTTTTGTTTATTTCTGTTCATTTTTAAGAGAATTTTTTTATTTGTTGTTATTTTACTGGTCCGACCTGTTTGAGATCATATTGGACTGTAAATAAAAAATATGAACAACCTGAACTGTCTTCATATAAACCAGTGTAATTGTTCCAATATTCTGTCTGTTACTAAATGTTGTGTGTATTTGTAGATCCACTGTGATCTGTACGTTATAATACACATGTGTAAATGATAAAATGAGGATGAATATTGTTAAAACTGCACATATTTTTCTTAATAAATTCCAGTTTTTCATTGTTGTTCATGTGATTCACATTTTTTTAAAGGATAATTTCTAAACGTTTTCATCATGTCATTTTAGTTTTTTCACTCTAAAACACAGAAGAAAGTATGGAGTTGACATTCTTTATGTATTGTGTTCTTCTCTGGCTGGTTCTGATCCATTTCAGATCATATTGGGAGGATGTGGAACTGAACTAATATAGGTTTAGCAGCCCTGATATAGATGGTTCCACTGTTCTAAAGGTAGAGGCTGATGTCTTCCATGTGGTCCTCCTGCCCAGTACATCTCCATCCTCTGCGTCCATGCCTGGGTTCTCCTACCTACTGCGTCTCCCATGTTGTCCTCTCCTTCCTCCGTGTTCAGCAGCTCCGTCTTGTTGTTTTTGGTTTTGATGGTTGGTCTTCGCCTCGAACCTGGCATTTGAAAAAGGATTAATCTCACTCGTTCTTTTTGTCTCTCAGATGTCACTGTTCTCACCTTCTGTTCACATCCATAGAAAAAAAAACAAGTCTTTATTGTTGTACAGAATTTTCACTTGCAAGTGTTTGTGCACAGTTACACATCCACTTCTGACTGGGCAAATTTTGATGCTGCTAAACTATTTGCTAAAAGCCAATCAGCCTTATTTTTTTTTTCTTTTTTTGGCAAAACATTGATGATGATATCTACAAGGACTGGCATCATTTTTATATTCTAGGAACTAGTGTCTTTGTCCTTGGTCTTCCATCTGCCTTATTCTCTCTCGGTCTTTACAGTCTGTCCAAATACGCCTTCAGTTTCCTGTCTGTTGTTCTTGTCTAAACTGCACAAAAAGACCAAGAAGAACGAAAAAAAAAAAGGTCAGTTACCATCAAAATTTCCTGTGGCATCTTCTTCAGCAAGAATCACCTCCTCTGTACAAATGATAGATAGATAGATAGATAGATAGATAGATAGATAGATAGATAGATAGATAGATAGATAGATAGATAGAT
>JAPQRQ010000001.1:32750662-32769289 GCA_037367365.1 Apogon talboti
CCCCGGAAGAGCTGGTGGAAGTGGCTGGGGAGAGGGCTGTTTGGGGCCCTCTGCTGAGGCTGCTGCCCCCGCGACCCAGACCCAGATAAGCGGGAGAAGACGAAGACGAAGACAAAGATGAACTATAAATGTTTATTTTTTTTAATCTTTTTTTTCTATTGTATTTGATCTTATCTTATCTTATCTTATCTTTACCTGGAGTTGTTTGAAGAAATTGTTAACAAAGACAAAGACAAAGACAACCAACCACCCCAGAGTGGAAATCTAGGCTTTATTTTCATTCTATATTAGCTGTTCATTATTAATAGAGCTGTAGTTTTGACATAACTCATCCTTGAGGAGGTGGAGGCTAGTAGAGTGTTTTACCAATAGTAGTCGGGTCATAAGCTGTGTCTGACATGGACATATTTATGCTGTACTAGAAGGTCTCTGACTCCATTCTGTGGAGCTTTAACCAAAACCAGTCCCACTGGTGGACACACTATCATATCTATATTCAGACTTAACAGAGTGTGAACTTCCAGACCGGCCTCTCCAGCCGGTTGGTGTTCTGTAAAGGCCACCGCTTTCGTGTACGGCGTGCCAGCTGGCGGCGTGTTCGCTCTGATTTAACATCTTGCAGACGTGTGGTTGTCGAGGCTGCGATTCCAGCTGGAGCAGCACAGCGGGCTTTGCCAAAACACACACTACACACATTCATTATTACATCCTCAAAAGACATTGTGGTGTATTTAGTCCATATTTGTGTTTTGTTAAGTCCGAGGATTATAACCAGGCTCGTATAATAGTATAATGTCTCTAATAAATACTAAGTCTAAATGTTTTTCTTTCTTACTGAATATCATGCAGTGCAGTTGGAAAAAGAGGTAGAAAACAAATTCAATTCTATGTAAAACCTGAGACGTGTTTAAAACTGTTCTTTCTATTCCATACATGAAAAGCCTGCTCTAATCCAGTTTTCATGCCACAGAGAATGAAAACAACTATAAATCAATCAATTTATCACTCAATAACCAATACAATATTTATTATTTTACATATATATATTACTTCCATTAGTTACTGTGGTAATGTTGCAACAAACACACACATCATTTTGTCAGGTCAGTGTGACGTTAAAAGGCCAGTTGGTCGTTGTCTGAAGTTGGCTGTGTGGTCGTCTGGTCAAACAAAAGTCTCTTTAATATTTAGCCTTAGCCTTATTTAGCCTTTCATACGGTTAATGTTGTTAATATTGTGTCTATTTGTATATCATGTCTATTTCTTTTATTCTACTTAGCGTTATTATGTTACTTTTGTAAAAATTTATATCTATTTTATGTTTGTTTTTAGTTTTTGTAATTTTATATTCACTCTATTCTTGTTTTCTGAAGTATTGATGTTTTATTAATACTGCTGCACTGACTGGAGTCAGTTAGGAACACTCCTAATTTGTCAACATGTCAACTCCAAACTTTTTTTCATGCTTAAGAGTGAAAAAAGTAAAATTCCATTCTGAAAATATTTACATCTACAACCTATGCTTTAAAAAATATTAGTAACATGAACCACTTGAAATTTCTCAAGAAAAATAAGTGCAATTTTAACAAGATTCTGCCTCAGTTTACACAAAACATTTAATAACAGGCAGAGTATTGGTAAAGTTACATTTACTTCTCTTAAGATATTTCAGATTGTTCATATTTGTTCAGGTTATTCACATTTTTTGTGAAAGCATAGTTTACTAAGTAAACATTTTTATATAATTTAACTTTTTTTTACACTAAAACATAGAAGTTTGGAGTTGTCATTTATTATGTTTTCATTTTACTGGTCTAATCCACTTGAGATCATATTGTTCTGTATGTGGAGCCCGAACTGAAATTTTTTTGACACCAATGATTGTTAATCTCTTCAGTGTCATTTTTGCATTTCTCAAATTGACCCCGCAGGCTGGATTGGACCCTTTGACAGGCTGGTTTTGGCTCATGGGCCGTATGTTTGGCACCCCTGTTATTAAGCATCAGAAAACTTCAACCATAAAGTGTGAGCATGTTTGTCTATTTTTACAATTCATGTATATAAATATGTACGTATATGAATAATATTTAACTTTAATACTTTGTGGTTTTTTCTACCTGTCTTCTTCTCTGCACTCCCCATGTTATCTTATCTTATCTTATCTTATCTTATCTTATCTTATCTTATCTTATCTTATCTTATCTTATCTTATCTTATCCACTCAGATCAATGTGTTTTTGATGCCACCAGTTGTGTCTAACATTGAGGACAACAGGTTTAAGAGGATGAGTCAGCTCATTACAGACCAGAATGTGATGCGGTCTCATGTGGGCCAGGGTCTCCAGAGGTCCACAGATCCTTTGCCAAAACACGCGTCTTTGCAGTTCCCATCATCTGGCGACAGAGGTCAGTAGAAAATATCGATTAGTCATAATACATGTGTGCGTGCTCTGCAGGAGTTTTTGGCCAGGCTTGGGCTTTTATTTTGAAGGCGGCCCGTCGGTTTCCCTGTAATTTTGCGCCTTAACGCCTTTAACAGACGCAGCCGGACTGTAAGCCTCTCTGGCCGGATTTATCTGTTTCCATATGACCGGGCTTTCATTCACAGTTCACACACACATGCTGCAGACCCTCAGTGGAGACCAGACCGAGAGGGGGGAGAGCAAATGAGACAGTGTGACCAGCGGGGAGCGCACGCACCGGGGAGGGTTTGTTAAAGTCCCCCTTTTCTGTGGTTCGCGGATCATAAACACTTGAGGACTTTATAAACATGCACCTACTGGGAATATCTCTTTTACTGGCATATCTGCTCTACTCCAACCTCGCCAGCGACTTCAGCCACTCCGACTATTATTATGATTACTACGAGCAGGAGCAGATGGACGAGCCGGTAAGTTTTACGCACCTCCGGGTCTGGGTGGTGCGCGCCCGCGGTTCACTTTCGCCCAATTAAGTGGAAAGGGATGGAGTCCAGAGACCACCGGGGGGGGGGTCCTGTCATGCGGATCCAAAGGGGTCCCGGAGGGGTCATGTCACTGTTTGCGTTGGGATTACCGGGGTTTGCATGTGATCCCGTGGATTACATGCGAGGTTCTGCTTCACTGAGACGGTTGTGGATCTTGGATTTCATCATTTTGAGCTTAGAGTCTGGAGATGTAGAGGATTGAGATGGTCTGTCAGTGAATGGTTGAGGATGTGGTGTAGAATGGATTTAATTTAAAGGTGGTTGTGGTTAATTATCCTAATGGTTTAACTGCAGTGATGCTTCAGGTGCGTTTTACTTTATATTGTGAGTAAATGAAGGTCAAAAGAAAAGAAACAGAACATATAGGATAAATCCAGTAAATTTAGGGATTTTATAACAATAATACTATTATTATGGAAAAAATGTCTTCATGACAATCATCAAAATATAGTTTAAAGCCAGATTTTTAATCCAGGATCAATATTGAAGAAACAAGACAGCGATTTTTAGTGATTTTAAATTATTTGTGAAACACACCGAGAACACACACCATGTTAACATCATAAACACTTACTAAACAGTGGAAAGTGAGGGAAAAAAACCTATCGATAACATGATTAGCATTTCACAAGTTGCTTCAAGGATTTTAAAAGCCCACATCAAGATTTACAAAATTCTTAATAATTATTCAAATTCTAATTTTACAGCCTTGAGTTTCACATTTTAGACCAATTAGATGTTTAAGTTGGGAAATTTAGAGTTTTATTAAAACTAACATGTGAAAAGCCCAAATGTCTGGAAAATTTGGACATATTTAAACCAAAAAATTTCCACTTTAGACAAAAAGTTGCTCTATGTCAACTAAATAAATCAATCAGAGTGGAAACTTTGTATAATTTGCCCACTTCGTAACCCTGTCTTACACATATCCCCAGGAAATGTGCATTTATTTCCACAATCGGTTTGATCTGAAAAGAGTGAGATGGGGGAAAAAAACTTCCAGCTCCAGATGTTCTTGTCAATTTGACTCAGTTTTAATGATCTTGATTCACTTTTTTATTTAGTCTTTAATCCATAAAGACCCAAACATCCACCGTCGACCAAAACCATCTACTGATCTAAACTGTTTAATACCTGTTGATCCATTAATCCTATCAATACATGTAAATAATTGGTGTAAAATACAGTTTGTCATCTTTTCGTGGTCATCAGATATGACCCATTTGGATGTATCCATGGAAACACCGTCATCTTCTACAACATTGATTCACCAGTAAAACCCATGGACTTGGATCAATGACAGTGGATAGACACACTGGGTTTATGTTAAGTAAATGATAGATTTTACTGAAAAAGTCACTTTTTCTTCAGTTTAATCTGTTTCTGATATAATAACCTTCAACTTTACTCTGAGTTTTTATGAACATCTACTTGATCAGTAAATTAAATACTGGAAAATATATTATTTATACTGAAAAAATGCAAAATACAGAGGATAATGTAGAATAAATGGTGATAAATCACTTAAATAGAGAGAAAAATTAATTTAGGAACTGCCACAAAAGTAGTACTGGTCTTTATGGGTTAAATATGCAAAAACAAAAGGCGTGTTAGTAAGAGTCGTTGATGCGAAGTGAAGAGAAAGCCGGATCTCTCCCAGTATATTTTCCTAACTGATTGTAATCATGTGTTCTGGTGCACAGGATATCATTAAAGTTTTAACCGGAGCATTTTCTGCTGATTCTGGATCAGGACGAGAAGCAGAAACACAAACACTGATTCTGTTGTATAAACTGGACGATCTCTCCAGAGCAGACCACTTTAAAAAATGTCATAGTTCATTGTTTTACATACATGACGTCTACTTGCTTTTGTTCAGTGGGTTTTTATTCATCTGTCGGTTCCTATTGTACCAGATGGATTGATTCACTATTGAAACACACCTCTCTTTAAAGCCATGCCAGCAGAGCAGATCAGGACTAAGCTGAAATGAGGAAAAGTGGCTGAGGGGGGGGAGAGGGGTGACTGTTTTCCAGGGGGGGAGGATTAGGAAGGAGTGTTTTCATATTAGCTGGAGAAAAGAGCCAATGATGGCAGGTGTCACAGGGGTCAAGTGTGAATGGCTTCGACTGGGGGGTGGGGCCCTCACCGTGCATTTGATCACTTTAATTGGGATGATGAGTTCTGTCCTTCACCTTTAACCCTTTAACCCCTGAGCCATGATTCCAGGTAAACATGCTGCTGTGAATTGTAGTCTGTTTCAGGTTCATAAAAGCTGCTGTGAGTATGTGCTTGTGTTTCTTTTCTTCAGTGGTTTTGCTTTACTGTGTGTTTTAGGGTCAAAACAGGGTGGAATAACAGAAAAAGACAAAGAGAGGAATTGAAGTTTGACAGGTTTGGACTAAATAAGGCACTCAGAATGTACATCAGTAAGAGATTTAGGATGTTGAACATCAACTGTGAACTGGAACACACTGAACAACAATAAGGATTTGAATTTGGGCCCAGTAGTTTTGGTTTTGGGCTCTTTTTTTGTAAATCAGTCCAGCTGCTTTTTGGCACCTGGTTGAACTCCATAAAGCAGTTACATGGACAAAACTCGGTAAAAACACAGTTAAAAAGGTAAAGGAAAATCACGACTACACTGCAAACAACAGCAAAAACAAAAAACGACAAGGAAAATGGTGTAAAAAAAAAAGGGCCAAACCCTGTATTTTTTTACTGAGTTGGTCTCACTCACTGCTCTGTGTTTTGCCCCCCATTTCACAGAGGCGGGGGGGTTGCACTGAGCATGCTCAGATGTCTATGGAACGCACAAGATCTATTCTATCAGCATGTTTTAAAATTTTTCCGATTGAGCAAACGGTTGAATTTTTATGAATATTTAAAATAAATTGTACATTCAGAACGCTCACCACAGACACGTCAGGGGTTAAAGGGTTAAAGCCTCTGCCGTTGTTAGCATCTTATCTCTACTGTCAGATGAAAACCTCATGTATGTGTCAGGTGTTTGAGGATTAGAAACTCTCTCTTTATTCCATAATCTCCACACAGAAAAAAAAGACCTGCTTGTAACAGAGAGCTTGTCTAAAGTCTTCTGTCAACAATGTCAACACAGAAATTCACATTCAGCTAAACTGCAAATCAAATTATATAATGAACCAAGTAATTAATCAGTTTGGCTGCTTAATTGATGTTTTATTACTGAACCACTGGTGTCAGCAGAATTTGGCCCCTGATAGTCACAGATGGATAATATTAGGCTTCTAATAAATTACTGACTTTGTGGGAAAATACCAGCTCTGGAGATATAAATAACTCCCACTAGGTTTGGATGATCTGATGATTTTAGATGGGGATTTATCATGTGTCTGTATGATTAACATTTCAGGGGGTTTGTACAGATTGTGTGTTTTTTAAGACAATTATTTTATTATAAATGTATAGTAAACAGAAACAGATCATCAGTGTAGTCCAAATGTTATGTCCTCAGCATCAAAAACTTGCAAAAATTCATCCTTAACTACTATAGATCTACATTTATAATGACTCTTAAACTGTTATAGCATAACTTTGACATCTTTTGTGTCACTTTCATCCTGTTGCGTCATTTAGGATGTTTTTGTCGTCACATCATTATTGTTTCAATGTCCTCTATGTCAACTTCAGCAGCTCTTTGACATTGTTTTCATTTTGTTGCATTTTGTTTCCATCATGTCCGTCTTCTTTCATTTCTCCCACACGTCACATGGCTTTAGTTTGGTGTATAATCTGATTCCTGTATCATACTCTGCCCAGTGAATGAAGACACTCACTGTGTTTATATCAGTGTGGTATTGTTTATGCCATGCGATACTTATACAATGTTAAAATAATCTAAATCTTTGTCCATAGTTGCATTAGTTTTGTCCAGATCTTGTGTTGATGATGGAGAGTTGGACCACAGTGTAAAGCATCCATCACAGATTATCAATGGGGTTCAGGTCTGGACTCTGTTGTGTCTTCACAGCCGGATCCTGATGAATCCTGGTGTTATCATCTTGGAATATGTCTGTGTCATCAGCAAAGAAAAAAAAATCCACTGATGTTCAGACCTGGTCAGTTTATTCAGGTTCAGCTGAACTCATATAACTGGACCTAAACCTGTTCAACTGAACCAACACTGCCCCCACAGGCTTGTACTGCTAGGCATGATGGGTAATCACGTCATCTCTTTTCCCCCTTTGATCTGGGTCAGTCTAGACCAGGGGTGTCAAACTCAGGTCCTCGAGGGCTGGTGTCCTGTATGTTTTAGATATTTCCCTCTTCCATCACACCTGGTTGAATTAATGATCAGCTCATCACCAAGCTCTGCAGAAGCCTGATAACGATGTAATGATGTTCAGGTGTGATGGAAGAGGGAAATAACTAAATCATGCAGGACACCGGCCCTCGAGGACCGGAGTTCGACACCTGTGGTCTAGACTCATTAGACCACATGACCTTTTTCCATTGAAACCCAGTCCAGTCTTTATTCTTTCTATAATATGATGGTTGTTGAAGAAATGAGAAGCTACTCACTGAGCCTGTTTGGGTTTCAGGTTTATGTTTTTTCAGTCATCAACCATAATACTGAAAATACAAACAATAAGGCTGATTTTAATTGAATCGACTGTGTATTATGTTGAGACTCAATAGGTTTAGGCAGAAGCTAACTGCTTATAAACACCTCGCCTACATTCAAATCAAAATCAGTTTTATTCTACCAATCAAAACATCAAAAATTACTCCTGCTTGTATCCCTTGAAAATATCTGTCCAAACCAATGTTTTCAAAACCATTAATGGATTGCACATCTTTAAATTTATATTTATGTCATTCCATAATTTAACCCCACCAACAGAAGTACATCTTCTTTTTATACATTTAATGGCTTTTTGTACAGTATATACACAAACACCTCTGAAATCATACCTGCTATCCCGTTTTGTTTACATGCACACCAATACTCTGATCATTATCCAACTTCATTTAAGTGATCATGTAAACAGTATAATCTGATATGTTTAATCAGATAACAGCAGTAATCTGATTATGAGTAATCAGATTAACAACTGGATTTCTCCCTAATCACCCGATGTCTTCCTGGATGTACACAGGTTAATATGATTTTTTTTTTTTTTTTTTGTTTAACGTCTGCACGTGTAAATACGATTCAAATCGTAGAGAATGGAAGTTACTTAGTGAAAATATGAGCGGAAGACAATAACAGGAAGTTTAAGTCTACCATCACTATGTACGTTCATACTCTGAAAGAAGTCTGATAATGGACTGGAGCATCTAAACAAGGGTTTTTACGATTACTGCATTAGTGCATGTAAATGTGTTAGGTCTGATTATTACAATTATCTGATTACCCATTTTTCTGACTTTTATGGTCTTGTAAACACATTCACTGTTGGACTAGGTTGCGTATTTTCCTTTGCCACCTGGCAACCCAGTAACACAGCTCTTTGACCCGGCAGCAAATTGATTAACGATCTTCCCATCTAACATATTAATCTGATTTTCATTGTAGAGCCTCGTTATCGAGATCATTATTGTTATTGAGCTTTAACCCGATTTTAATAATGTGAGCCTTATCCAGAAATAACAGTTGTTACTTCTGGTCTTACCGAGCCCATGTTCAAGCTCTGACAAAGACCAACAATCTTACAAGTCAACCGACGCACTGAACAAACTACATGAGTCAATCTGGATCCTCTTTGACTCATTTGACTTACTACATTTGGCGTGTTGTGGAGGAAAAATCCCCAGTCGACGTCTCCAGTGAACCTCATTCAGTGCCATTTGTCTTCCCTTTATGATTCGTCTTTGTTTTGTACCTCTCCTCCGTGTTTATTTTGGATTTCTACATTGACTTTTCCTTTTGACCCATCCATAGGACTGGCTTTTTTTGCTCTGTTGCTTGAGGGTAAGCCCTATCGACCCTCCGATCCTGAACCAAAACCTATTGTGAAATCACTTTTTGTGTTGTTAGTGCTTTAATAGAGCTTCATGGAAACTCCTGCCTTAAGCATCAGATGAAAGAGTTCTAACCTCATATGGCAATACAATGATTGCCAAAAAGTTTAGACAAGCATAGCAAAGTACTTGTAAGTATTGTAGTTTATATCAGTTGCTGACAACGTCACATCAGGCATCAAAAAGGTCACTGAAAAGTTCATTTTTATTACCCAACTGGAGGCGAAAGGATTCAGAGGTTACACTGTGGCCTCAAGGCAAGAGAGTCTGAATCCTAAACTGGTTTTCAAGACATGTTCTAAGTATTGTACACGAGAACAAAAAGGGATCAAATGGCCAAAGGGTTTATTCAGAGTCCAACTCATTTTCCTTTTATTGACGATATAGAGCGGGGATGTCAAACTCATTTTAGTTCATGTTCCACATTCAGCCCAATATGATCTCAACTGGGCCGGACCAGTAAAATAATACCAGTGAAAAAAGTTAAATTACATTATGAAAAGTTTCCTTAAAAATATGAATAACATGAACAACCTGAGATTTCTTAAGAAAAAAAGTGCAATTTTAACAATATTCTGCCTCAGTTTATCATTTACACATATGCATTATAACTTACAGATCACAGTGGATCATTCAGGAACAGGCAGTAAAATTGCACTTCTCTTAAGACATTTAATGTTCATATTTGAACTGGTGACCAAAATCATCTACTGATGTAAACTGTTTAACACCTGTTGATCCACTAATCCTATCAATACATGTCAATAATTGGTGTAAAATACAGTTATTCATCTTTTCATGATCATCAGATATGACCCATTTGGACGTTCAGAGGCTCCGTAGTTACCGTGGAAACCCCATCATCTTCTACAACATTGATTCACCAGTAAAACCCATGGAGTTGGATCAATGACAGTGGAAGGACACACTTGTCTTAAAATTCAGTTATTAATATCTTTGCTGGAAAAGCTGCTTTTTTTCCAGTTTTCTCTGTTTCTGATATAATAAATCTCAACTTTAATCTGAACTTTTTATGAACATCAACATGATCGGTAAATTTAATTTGAGAAAATACCTGATTTTCACTGAAAAAAATGTAAAATACTGAGGATAATATTATAATAAATGATGATAAATCACTTAAGAAAGGTTAGAGAGAAAAATTCATTTGGGAACTGCCACAAAAGTAGCACTGGGGCTTTATGGGTTAAAGCTGCTGGAGCTGAAAATACAATATAAAAAATATACAGCTTACTTGTGCCACTCTGTTCTCTTGGTCCAAAGCAACCAAAGAGAATAATAATAATAATAATAATAATAATAATAATAATACATTTTATTTGTTGGCGCCTTTCAAGTCACCCAAGGTCACCTTACAGAGAATAAAAACACAGAATAACAACAAACATTAAAACAAAACATCGACCTAAAAACAAATGAAGTGCACAGTGACCTGTCAGAGTGATTATGCCAGTTTGAACAGGTGGGTTTTGAGTTTGGATTTGACGATTGTGATGGAGTCTGACTGTCTTATGTTGGGAGGGAGGGAAGTCCATAGCCTGGGTGCTGAGCAGCTGAAGGCCGGTACCCATGGTACTGAGGCGTGATGTGGGGATGGTTAGTAGTCCAGCAGAGGTTGAGTGAAGGGTGCGGGAGGTGTTGTATTATATAAATATTTAACCTTTGTATCTGTATGAAACACCAGTGATTAAAGTCTGCATCACAGGGTAACTTTTCTACAGCCAAGTCCAGAGAATGAGCTATAATTCTTTTTTCCTCCTCATATTCTGAAAGGTAATTGTGGAATTTTTGCTCAATGATGCCAAAAAACCACCAAACACTTCAGCTTTAAAGTGTTGAGGTGTTTACAGTCTTGATCTTATCTTTACACGTGAAAATATTTAGTAATTTTTTTTGTTGTTTTTTTTGGGGTGGTTTTTTGCCTGCAATTATCTTTGAAAAAGCTTTTTATTAAAAACAAACCAGTGTCAATGAGCCAGACCCCTGTTGGAATCTGTCTCCTACGACCAGGAGCAGTCGGAGAGCCCTGATTATGTTTTTCATGTTTTAGTCCATTAACTATGAGCCACATTTTACTTCATAATTCATCCAGTTCTTATGTGTAATGTGTTTTTTTCTGAGTATGAGTCTATTATGATTTTCCAGGATGGTTTTTCAGTGCCAGGTAGAGCTTTAAGGTTATTGTTCCCAGTTCTTTGTACTGAACTTGAACTAACCGATATTTTATACAGTTAAAGGGAGAATATTTTTCTTCAGGATTTATCCTTTCATTTGCAGTGTAGCATTTGTCTTTGTATCATGTGTGTCAAATCTACATTGTACAATGAAAACTAGTTTTTTTTTCATTATCCTCGTAGCATAAGTGCCAAAGTCATAAACTACATGGACAAAAGTATTGGGACACATTGAATTCAGGTCTTTCTTTTCTAACAGGGGTCTGAGATACAAAACAATAATAACAAATGTCACAATATAGTTTTATATTGTGATAAATATCATATTGATTATTAATATCGATGTAGCCATTGCGTGTTCCAGTATTTTTGTCCATATAATTTATAAACACCAATGTTTCCTTTTAAAGTTTAATGGGAGATTTGACATGAGATGTGAAGAAAGTAGATGGTTAGTGGTGGTAGAAAATTATTATTTACAGTCAGAGCGCAAAAAATATTTTTGAAGTGTAGAAGTAGAACATTTAAAATTATAATCATGGATAAAAAAACAAAAGCAATGTTGAGAGAAATGAAGTAAAACCAGCTGAGGCATTTTAGATGCAAATATAATAATAATTTAAGCCAAACTAACCAATGCAATGACATTTATCCCAATATAAAACTATATTATGACATTTGTTATTATTGTTTTGTATCCCAGACCCCTGTTAAAAAAGAAACACCTGAATTCAACGTGTCCCATTACTTTTGTCCATATACTGTATTTAACTGAAGTGTGCCATTACTACCTGTCATTCTGTGGTCTTTAGTTGTATTATTTTTTGTACATCTTTGACATGTTTGAGTTTTGTCTGTACTGGTGTTCCCTCTTGGCTGGGTTTCCCTGGAAAAATAGATTTTACTCTCAATTTAAGGTTAAATAGAATAAATCAGTCAATCTTACCAAATATTGTACATTGTTCCTTAACATTTTTAGTTTTGATCTAATCGTCTATATGACATAAAAGTTACCGTGTATGTTTTTGTGCAAAGCAAATCAGCAGAGGTAACAAAAAAACACTCTGGTACTGTTGTTCTTTCACTTGTTCATGCTGAATTCCTGATGTTCAGTCAAAAAAACAAATTTCGGGATCAGTTTGAGGTTTTCATTTTCACTCCAAGTAGATTTTACAAAGACTTTGACCTGGGGATTAAAATACTTCCCATCCAAATCCAACTTATATAATATCTTTGAATGACAGTAGGAGCGATAATGGTTTCCTCTAGTGGAGTTTACAGTTGGTTGAAAGTTACAACAGTCATGTAATGTGTAGATGAGTCTGAATGTGAAAGGAGATGGATGTGGGGAAATAGTCGACGCTCTGCCAGCGTCTCTCGCTCCGTCTCCGACAGTCTGACTCAGTGTCTCATCTCTCATCTGATGTTGCTACATCACTTTTACTCAGAGAACTATCTCACCATCAACCAAGAATAGAACAGATATCCACGGTCTTGGCCTCCGTCCTGTCATCACCTTCTCCCTTTCATCGCGTTTTATTTGCTGTCCAGGCTTCACCCCTGCCCTCCATCTGTATCTCTTGCCCATATTTCACAACCCCCTGGAGTCTGCAGAAGAATGTGGTGTGTAATTAACAATCATTTCAGAGGAATTTTCTGTGATTTCTCTGTGGACCGTCCAGCTCAGTCCCAGAGGTGCATCTGCGTGGGCAGATATGTGTCCACCAGCTCCAACTGTCTCCAACAAACTATAAATATCACCAAAAAAAAATGTAAAATGATCTGGCAGAGTTAAAGTGGAGTTGACTGAGAGTGAATCTATGCTTGGCTTTCCTCACATAAAAAAATAATGTACACATCTATATTTCTATGCTGCTGTTTTGGGAAATGTAAAAGGTTGCGATTGGTGTTTTGTCCATGAAAGGGGATTCTGGTCCAAAGACTTAACCCTTTATAGGACACTCATAGAGATACTCTGAAATCTAAAATTTCAACCTTAGTGTGTTATTGGAGGACATAACAAGACTTTATTACTTTTGTGAAATTGTATTTATTTTATTGTTATGTAGGATATCAAGACTTGTGAAGTTACCGTATTTGGTTCCTTATCTGTAAATGGCAACAAATTAAATTGAAAAATGAAACTTCTCTAAGTGATTTATTATGTAGAAAATCAAGGTTAATGAAGTTACCATATTTGGTTCCTTGCCCATAAGTGGCAAATAAATAAATAAATGCAAGGGTTTTATATAAAAAATACAAGAAAAACACATGTAAAGTGAAAGGAACATGTATTTTAGAACATTAGAACATTACTTTTCTACCATTAGACCAACATAAGTGCTGATCCAGACACCTGTCAACATCCACATTAGCTGTTTGAACATCAGTACTTACATTAGTACCATTACTTCATGGTACCTAACAAAGCAGGTACACTCACTGTTCATGCAGAGGTGGACCTTACAGACCCAGGAGACCACATTGGACCTGAGATTGGTGACTCACTGTCCTCACTGTAACTGTTGCTGTCACTGTTTTGTCTTGTATGTGGGAATTACCAAAATAGTCACCTGCCCGATAAAAGGTTAAGATACATTCATGATTTCCAGTACTCTAAAATGACAAGTTGTGAAGATTACATTGAACTATGATGAGAACTTCTGCATGCAGGGTTTGAAAACAGATCTGGTGGGTTCAAGACTTTAGATTGTGATTGATATTTATTAGTCCAGACTTTCCTACTCAATCACCAAATTGCCACATATTAGTGTCATTACAAAACTGTTAGCATTAACATTGTAAAGGTAATGTGTCTGTTTAAGGCCATGTCTAGTGATTCTTTAGGATCCCCTTGCAAGTGTTTGGTTTTAGTCTACTTGGACTTGCACAGTTTTTGTTGCTGCTGAAGAAATTACAGTAAATGGTGACAGAGTGTTAAGAATTACCCTGAATTTGTGAGTTCAGTTTCTGGAGTCCAAAATTATGCAAAAAAAAAAATAAAATCCAGACAACATCATGAAGATGTAGTCCTCAATATAAAGCTGCAAAATACTGAATTAAATGACGAAACTTTAGTATTTTTTGGTTGGATCACAGTGATGTTCAGGAAAAGATATTGGTCAGTAAGAGACTGAATCCATGACTGGGTTATCCTGCAAAAAAGAGTCTACAAAAGACAACAGATAATTTTTTTAACAAACTATCAATAGACTTTTTACACTTCAGAGAAGGTGTAGATTATGTTAAAGGCATATTTGTCCTTAGGAGGACGGTTGTATCTCATAGTCAGGTGTAGCAGTTTCTCAGGCGGACACATCAGTGGTCGTCAGACATGGTGGATCTGACCTTTGTGGTCCTCATAAGGGGCAGATTCCCATCGGTATGTTGGTCCATTAATAGATCAGCATTAGTAAAAAAGAGGCGGTCTTCATCTCCTCCAGGTGACCAACACATATGTTCTACCTGTCTTCTCTTTTCCCATTTCCATCAGGTTATAAATACAAAACTTTTAGATGTAACCTTCTTCTGCTGACTTAGCCTTTCAACTGACACTGTATCCCAGAGAGAAGGGATGGAGACAACCGCAATTTAGACCAATGAGAAACCAGAGGACGAAATGTGTAATAACGCTGATTAAACCTAAGTGGTGATACTTAGGCTACGTTCAGACAGTAGGTCTTAATGCACAATTCGGATTTTTTGGTGAAATCTGATTTTTTTTTTTTTGTCTGCTCGTTCATATTACACATTAAATACGACTTCTATCAGTTTTGAGTATGAACTGAATGCCACCCTGAAGTGACCCACATGCGCAAAAGAGGTCCTGAGGTAATATGTGACCATGCAGGCACGGACTGTGTTTACATAAGTAAATATGGAGGCATCTCGTCTCGGCGCAGAATTGTGACGTTTGTCACATTTCAGTGACATAAAGATAAATGCAACCTGGTCGTTCAGACAAAAAAATCTGATTTGGGCCACATTTGCCTGCAGTCTGAACGTAGGCATAGTGTCAGAGTAGAGTAAGCAGGTTGGTTTCACTTGAATGAGTAAGTAATAAATGAATGGATGGATATAGAGATAGATTATTTGTCCCGAGGGAAATTCCGAAGAAATAACTACATTGGCCAGGAATCAAACCCAGGTCTCCTGCATGGCAGGAAAGCATTCTACCATTGGACCACCAATACATACTGGTTTAGGTCTGGGGAGAACATAGGAGTGATGGTGGTTGCTTTTTTGACCTGAGCACTGCATTACTTTTCCTGATTTAACTGTAGAATAATCTTAATAACCCAGTAATGTCCAGAGCAGAGTGATGGTTTTAGACGTGGGTCAAAATAGGAGTAGTGCTGCCGCCCATGAAAATTAGTCGATGGCAATTTTTTTAGTCAATGCATCCTTTTACTATCTCCCTGCGACCTGTGACCGCTGCCAGAGACAAGCCCCAGGTGCTGTGGTGCTGCTACACGGCAACTGGGGAATCTATGCCTCTATGTGCACCTGCTGTGTCTCTTGATTTAGGTAGTAGGATAGTCTTGACCGATCCCGCTTCTAGAAGCAGTGCCCCCTTAAACAAATGTCCTGGTCCCTCAAGTTAACGTTTCCGAAGGTAGGGAAAAGGAAAATGAGCTGCACAACTGGGAGACTTAGAGGAAGGGAAAGCGTCTTAAGTTTCATTTTCACTTTGCACGGTCGTATGGTGTACGCGTTGTCATTGCGAAGTACGTACATAATGGAAGGCATCCCCAGGTAACCCCCCCCACACACACACACACACATACACATACACACACAGTCATTTAGATTAGTTACCTAAACGAAAAGTTAGTCGAAAGATTCATTGTTGGAGTTTTATTCTGATACTGAACTGACCCTGGTCTGATCCCCTGAAGGTCAGAACAATTCTGGTCTGACATCAGAACTTACCAAACAATATGTACGATATATTTCTATGTGATAAAGGAAGATAATGTGTGATAAAGGACAAAGGTTACATTCTGACGTGCTGCAGAAAGCAGTGAATTTCTTGTTGCCAAATTCCCTTCAGAGACGTTTACCTCAACACATCAATAAGTTCATTATGAAGGACTATTAATAACTGCAATGCTGTTCTCCTTTCAATGGTAGAGGTATTTTATTCACATATAAAAAATGTGCCTGTGTGGACTATCTTTAATACATATTGTTCTGTCATCACTGTCACTGTCATAGAAAGAAGCATAAAATTGTCCCAAGAAAAGCCAAGTCTCTGTCAAGTGAGAACGTTTAACATTAACTCTTACTAATCCTAAAATGAATGTAACAAACTCAGCATCTGTCACAGGATCAGGATTGATTCAACCTAATCAGAACTAAAGGAACCTGATAGCAAACCCTGCCTCTTCCTCCTTTTTCTGTCCTGCCTTCCTTCTCCTTACCTCCATTCCTGACCTCATTGTATCAGAACAATGTTGTGATTAAAGATGTATTTTCCTCTTGGACGTTTCTCCTTAAAACCCGCTGGGACTTCCTTTGACCGGCCGCTAAATGTTCAGGGCTTTCTGACTCTGGATGCTCTTTGAACTCGGGGTATGTGGGGGCTCATTCAGAGTGTTTTGACATGTGAAGGTTAACCGGCAGGTCCTGGACTGACCTGCGGACCTCACCAGTTGACACACTGAGCGTTTGGTGGTGTGGGGGTAAATTGGAGGAGGGGGTGGTCTGAATGGGGGGGTGAGTGAGGGTCAATGAGAGAATGCATAAAGAAGTGAGTTTGTCAAAGAGAGGCCAAAAGGCAGCGGATTTTTTGTTCAAGAGTTTAGAACGTTTGTTGAGTTCAGAAACATGAAACTCTACCCAGATGTTTTTAACACACATCACTACATCTTTACATACATTATTATTCACTTAATGCAAAGCTGTAAAGGAAAAAAACACTGATGTCTCTTGTTATCTCGCAGTTGTCTTGAAGCACATTCAAGTCATTTTCACTCATAATGTTTAGTTTTCGTGTAAATGTTGAGAGATGAAAGCAGCTTGAGGTAAAGTTTTGTTGTTTTTTGTGATATTGCACTGATGGCTTAATCTGCAATCATGAGTAAAAGTCTATATATACCAAATAGTACTCTATAGTGAAGCAGCAACTAAGGAATACATTCACTGACTGGTCTATAAAATGAAAGAAAATAGTAATTTTTCTTCAAGTATATTCAGCCTTTACAACTAGATTTTGTGGAAGCCTGAACTGTAACTTTTACTTTATCATATTCTCATTGTTTCTGTATTTTATTATAATTTTTTTAAACCTCATTTAACCCTTCCCCGTGATCTTCCTTTTGTACACATATTCTCTCTCCTAATATGTATATAATTATTGAAATTTATAAAATATGTGGATGGCAGTGGGTCCAAAACTGCTTTTGTTATTATACATACTATGCTCTGTAACATTAACTGCTGTTCTAAGATTTAAAAAAAAAAAAAAAAACTAAGAAAAGAAAATGGTGAGTTCTTTTGTCCCCAAAGAGGACATGTGTAAGATATTCAGTTTGCTGTAATAGAGGAGGAATGAAACCGTAAAATATTCACATTTGAGAAGCTGAAATCAGACAATGTAGACTATTTTGTTTCTTTTTTTTTCCTCCTAAAATCATTAAAGCCAGGCTCAGCATTTACAGTCAACCATTGAGTCTGTTGACAGACAGAAAATGACCCAAACTTCTGCTGTCATGCATGTCATCCATTTCATCACTTACTGCTCTGAGGGATTTGTGGTCACTCTTTCAGCTCAGTTATTATTACCAAAGTAGCCTCTTTAAATCTTGATCAGGAAAAAATCTCAATAAATAATGTGTTTTTTTTCTTTGCAAATTACAGACATTGCAGATTCACACTTGTTTCAAATCTCAGATGACCTCTGCAGTTATTACAGATTACCAGAGGACACAAGGTCATACTAGCCCCTTTAAAAAACCTACCATCCATTCTGCATTACCTGCAAACGGCCTGTGAACGTAGAGGAACAGCATCATTCTTCTGCATGATTTTCTCTTTTCTGTAGTTAGTCAAGGTAGAAGAGTTCCGCAGACTCATGTATCCACTGGACACACACAGTAAACTATTTATGTCAGCACAAACATTACATTATTGTACACTGGATTGAATCGAATTGTGGAGAAATGTTTGCTTATGTCTTAGATTGGACTTGTAGTCTAGGAAACTCAACAAATGGTACATAAGTTATGACCAGGTTTATAAAACCAACATAGTAGTTAGGAGGTAAATAGGTAATTGTAGGTAATGTTGTGGAGTGGTTTTGTGGAATGAATTGGATCTAAATATCAAACAGTGTGAAAACATCACAAAATTTAACCCATAAAGACCCAAACATCCATCACTGCCGAAAACCATCTACTGATGTAAACTGTTTAATACCTGTTGATCCACTAATCCTATCAATACATGTCAATAATTGGTGTA
>JAPQRQ010000001.1:32817104-32837681 GCA_037367365.1 Apogon talboti
TTACACCAATTATTGACATGTATTGATAGGATTAGTGGATCAACAGGTATTAAACAGTTTAGATCAGTAGATGGTTTGGGTCGGTGGTGGATGTTTGGATCTTTATGGGTTAAAGTACTTGACAATCTTCTTCTCACGCACCCATTCAGTCAGACTTACACTGATAGCACAGTGATATAATACCAGTTTCAGGATTACCAAGGATGATTTTGATGGAAATTTGGCAGCTACAGACCAGAAGAAGTGAAATAAAAGCACCCTGACACACAGCAACTTCATAAGGTGGTAATTGTGAGAGTTTTTTGTCGTCTCTGTAGTGGTGGTTGTTGGATTTCCATGGCTGTGGGCTCTACGTGATGTGAATTTAATCATCGGTCCAAGGTCTTTGTGGACTCCTTTGTGGAGGTCTAGGTCTAGACACAGCTGAACATACTATGGAGACATGCACCCAGTCTATGTGTGACTGCTGCCGTTGGCAACCGAGTATTAATGAAGCATTAGCTGTAGGAGCTTGAGGTTGTTTATGGTGAGTTCTTTTGTTCGCTTGTCCTATAGTGGCCAATATTAATTAATCAGGGTTAATTTAATGCTGATGTTCACCTCAAGCAGGCTGTATAGAATGCACATTTAAACTATTTTCATTAAAATGAACATTTCTTCTGGCTGACAAGTGATGGCTTGTTGGAAGAACTTTTATTAGCTCACCATCTGATTGGCCATGAGCTGTTGCAAAGGCACTGTGTCATTATCATCATCTTTGTTAGCAATTTTTTCAAACACCTCTGACTTTTATAGGTGGTTACCTTGAAATAATGTCTACAGTGTTTGTTCACACTTTTGAGATAATTACATCTTTCAGTTTTTGAAACACTGAGAATTTGCCCTTACTTATAATGGTCCATAGTTTGATGGTTTTACAGCATGGAAATGTTTAGAGATATCAATATAGTTACTATTGAGCACTGATAAGAAGTCATACTGTATATGAACTTTCATTTGGTTCCATGACCTTTGACATTGAGTTGCCCTGAAGGGTCAAAATAAAGGTCACCAATGTCTATATTTCAACAATCTTCTTCTCAAACTACTGGTCGGATTGATTTAAAATTTTATATGTAGCTTCTTTGGGACAAAGTTTGTCCACACTTTTGAGCAATTTAGATTTTTGGTGATTTTTTTAAATATTGAAAAGTTGCCTGTACTTGTGTATAATGGACCATATTTTGATGGATTATAAAATGGAAATGGTTAGAGATATCAATATAGTTCCTATTGATCACTAATAGAAGTCATATATGGACTTTGATTGAATTAGTTGAGTTCTCCTCCAGTGAAAGTACCACCCACTTCTATTTGGAGACTGATCTCCTGCATCCGGACCACAGGACTGGAACCTAGAACAGAACCTGACAACCTCACATATTCAACTGGGTATTGATTCTTGATATAATATTATGGTGAGATTTTTTTTCCATTTCTAAGACTCTTTTGTTTAAACAATCAGCCAAAAAAGTCATGGTCTGTGATTTCAACTATGATCTTCTCACCTCATAAAATGTAGGTGAGTTATATCGGAAAATGGAGGAATAAGGAGAAACACTCTGATGTTACCATGGCTGTGTTTATATCTGTTGTTGCTTCTGTCATGCACACCTCCATCACCACATCCTCGTTCTTGTTTTCCGTCCCTGCAGCTGTTTGAGATCACCGTGCCCATCACGCAGGGCACCAAACCGGTCACCATCAGCGTGGCCAACCACACCCAGTGCAGCTGTCTGTCCAAACTGGATGTCTACAAACAGGTCCACAGCATCATCCGGAGAGCACTGCCAGAGTGAGTACCAACACACAAACACACCATCTACACCAACGTAATGGGATAAAAACCAACAGCAGGACACAACACTGTGCAGACGACCATTCTAAAGCTCATTGTAGGAAGTAAAACATGACAAAGGCTGATGTTTACTGGGTCTGATTTGTGTTTCAGCTCTAAAAACCCTCCTCTTATGTTTTCAAGCCTGTGTTTTTCTTCCCTACCCCTGCATTCTGACAGTTTGGTTTATCATTCAACCTCTCTTCTGTGCTGGCATACTGCATTGATGTCAAACTCATTTTAGTTCAAGGGCCACATTCAGCTCAATATGATCTGAAGTGGGCTGGACCAGTAAAATAACATAATAGAATAAATGATGTCAACTCCAAACTTTTCTCTATGTTTTAGAGTGAAAAAAGTCAAATTACATGACAAAAACTTTTACATCGACAAACTATCATTTAAAAAAAATGTGAACAGCCATAAAAATACTAAAATTTATTAAGAAAAATAAGTGCAATATTAACAATATTATGCCTCAGCTTCTCATTTGCACACGCACATTACATCTTACAGATCACAGTGGATCTACAAATACGCAAAACATTTAGTAACAATATTGTGAAAATTGCTGAGGATAATTAGTAAATGTCAACATTTTCATATAATTTTACTTTTGTTTACACCAAAACCAGTCAAAGAATTTAGAGTTGTCAGTATTTATAAGTTATCATGATGGTATTTTACCAGTTCAACCCACTAGAGATCGAACTGGGCTGAATGGAAAACCTGAACTAAATTGACTGTTAATATCATAAGTGTATATTTTACATTTCACAAATTCATCCCAGGGGCCAGATTGGACCCTTTGGCGGGCTGGTTTTGGCCCATGAACCATATGTTTGACACCCGTGGCATACTGTGATATTCTGTATCATCTCAGGTTGAAAACACACCATGTTTTCATTAAACAAATTGGAGAAGTTTGACCTTTTATTAATTGGGGTCTTGTCTTGTCATTGAGGGGGGGGTTAGTGGGTCCTGAAGCCAGACCAGTTGAAAACCACTGAAGGTCCCGTCTCATTCATTATCCAGGCTCTTAGATGAAACTGCGGGAACACCAGAGACTAATGACCTGTTCAATATGGAATGTGCAATTATATATGCCATAGGGCGTTACAATAAATCCAGCAGAAACCTGAAGAGTGCTCGGAGAACGCCTCCCTCTGTGTGTGACGGATGGCCGGCGCCGACCACAAATCACTTGGTTTTCTACATCCCATCCGACCCCGTTATGAAATGATTACAACTGTTGTTTTCCGTCCTGCTCAGGTATCTCATCTGAGGGTTTTGTTGTTGTATTTCAAAGCCGAAGTGGCTCATCAACGCTAAAAGGCCTCAATTGATGTGAACTGTGCGAGTGTGTGGCAATAAAAGCGGCGATGCATGTGGAGTCGAAGTCATGTCGTTCCGTGCAGGTATTTGACGCTGAGTGCGCCGAACGCAGCGTGTCGGATTAGCACTGGAAAAAGGAAACACATTGTCAAGATTTTCACACCTACAAATCATCTAGCATGTAAGAACACACACATGCACACGCCAGCGTCCCATACTCGTATGTTTCACATTAGACGTAGTGGAAGAACACGCCAGACTCAACCTTCTCTTCCCAAAAACTCTGGTCTCTCCGTCTTTTTCATGGGCTTTCCGTCTCCCTGTGTGTTTATGTCCAGCCACTGCAGCTCTAATTGAAACCACACCGTGTGCCTTTCATTGCCAGACTCTTTCACAACTTCAAACAATTTGTCTGTCTGCGCCGCTTTCCGTCTGTCCAGATTGCTGGGTTTCTAAATGTCGCTCTTCATCCAGAACACTTTCACATCCCAGAGTTTCATTCAGTTGATTGTGTGTGTGTGTGTATCTATTTTTCTTCGCCTTTTGGTTGTTGTTATGCAAACGATTTCTGCTTTCTGAACTAACTTAGTGTCAGAGTATCAGTTTATTTTCAGCCAGAATAATAATAATTTTAAAAAAAGAAGAAGCAGCCATAATAAAATGTATTATTCAGTCCAACAGGTGATTTACCATTTAGTCTATCACCTCATCTAGATTAACATAGATATATATGTGTATCCATTAAACATCTAAATCATTCTGGAAAGGAAAGGAAAGGAAAGGAAAGGAAAGGAAAGGAAAGGAAAGGAAAGGAAAGGAAAGGAAAGGAAAGGAAAGGAAGCAGATGATTATTTTTGGTTTAGAATTATTTGTTAAAGACAAAAATTGTAGAAAAAGAAAAAAGTAAAACAGGTAGAACAATTAAAATTAGATTAGACTAGATTAGATAGAACTTTATTGATCTCTTGAGCAGAGCCCTTGGGAAACTGAGGAATTAAACTGAAAAATTAAAGTAAAAGTATAAAGTGATTATTTTTGGTTTTACATTATTTGTAAAAGTGGCAACGAGATAAAAACATACAAAATAACACAACTAGATGAAGACCAATAAGATAAATGTAAATGACATTAGGCATAACTAGACAGAAGCACACTTGTCTGATTTTTTAATTTTGTGCCTTTTTTTTGTTGTTTTGTTTAATGGTGGCAGTATCAAATATTTATCTCTCTTTATATTAAAGGGTTTTTCCCTATTTAAGTGTGAATCTGTGTTCATTCAGAGATAGTGTGATAAACGGGTATCAGTAAAAAATTGGTATTGGCTGAGAATTATGCAATTGGTGTTTTCCATTAAAAACACATATACATAGGTTAATTATCCTGCCAGTGTTCCTGACCTCGGTGCTGATAAAGATCTGTAGTTGGTCCAAGTGTCTTTCTTGGATTGATCTACAGTAGTTGAGGATTTATTTCAGGGTTAAATTTAGAATTAGGTTAGGGTTAGAGATGGGCCTTTAACTGTGATGGTGTTTTATTTATTTATCTAACCTTTATTTTACCACGTAGATCAATTGAAAACCAATTCTCATGTACAATGACAACCAGGTTTAGTGACAGCAGAGTAGGCAGATAAAACAGAAACAAAACAAAACAAAGAAACAAGGTATTTACAGTATTTACAGTGATACATTTTTTAAAAAGAGTAGCTATTAGCAGTAAGAATCTGAATATTCTTACTGCTATATTTTTAGATTCTATACTTTTATGGAGAAGGGGTGGGATTAAATAAGTTGTACCTCTTCCCACCCCTTTTCGGGCATGTAAATGAATCTGTTGTGCTGTTTTTCTTTGTAAGATTGTCTTGATTGTTGATTTTTGCATTATTATTTCTGTTTTACTTGTTCACATTTACTGTATGTTAATTTTCATTGCATGTTCGGAATAAATCACTAAATCGAATCAATAAAAAACAGATGATACAGTTTTACATGTCGTACCAGGTGAAGGTTAAGGTAAAAGCAAGCTAATGACTTGAAGAATGACTGGGGAACGCCAAAGGACCCTCAATATCAAACCAAAATCTGATGCAGTTTAACCAAATATATCACCAATCTGCTGGTGCTAAAACAGTTCTCAGAAAACAAAACACCATGTTACAAAATCTGGTAAAACCATCTGATATTTGTCCAGATTAACTCAATTTGACTATTCACTTCACATCCGTTTTCTTTATTACTGACACACTGGAATCATTTTCTTTCTTTTACCATAAAATGACTTTTTCTGGCGGTAGAGTTAATCTGAACCAGTGCCAAAGATGTTAAACTTCATTTAACCGTAATAGAACCAACTCTGAACCAGATCTGATGCCAACAAAACAACATGAGAAGTGAAATCTGGGCTGCGAGTGGACTGTCATTGTGGACAGTCCACATTCAGAGCGGACCGGGCGATTGCTCCATCTACAAAAGAAAACCACATGCATTTCCATAAATGAAGTTATCACCGCAAGTAAGCATTCTGTACTTGAGTGACTTCAGAAGGAACAAATCCCACAGATCTTTCCATTTTTTTTTTTTTTTCACTGAATTCTGGAGATATCCGATCAAAGATAATCCTCTGATCCTCCCCAGCTCATCTGATTGAAGCTTAACCAAGGAATATGCCTTTGATCAAGGTGTTTATTTGTCCATAAATCAGACTGAACTGAATGTTTAGACTCAGACATAAACCTGACCAATCCTATTTCTTGGACTCATTAAGTCACTGCTGGCTTTTCACTGGTTTGGGTTCAGGTCTAGTGTTTTTAGACTTCGTTTTGCTTTGGTCTGCTTGGGTACACAAGACTTTTGATGTTTGGTTGTTTGTGATGCTGGTTTTTAAAGGAACGCCTCATACTTTCACATGTGAATTGTGATTCTGGAATCAACATCTACTGTACACGTCCGAACAGCCCCCACAGTGGAGCGTTTTAAGTCCCGTCTTAAGACCCACTTTTATTCTCTGGTTTTTAACTCCGCGTGAGTTGTGTGGTCCTCCTTGTCTTTTATTTATTTTATTACTTTTAACTATTTGATTTTATCATTTTATTCATAGCATTGTTTTAGTTTTATGTACTTATTTATTGTTTTTAGTGTATTTTCTTTTATTTGGTTTTACTGGTTTTTGTTATTTTAATGAGGACTGGTAGAGATAAATAGAGAATATTTGTTTTATTGTTTTTATGATTCTATATGCAGCACTTTGGAAACGGTCGTGTTTTTTAAATGTACTATATAAATAAAGTGGATTGGATTGGGTTACATCTGTTTTTTTACACAGGTGTATTGTCATACCCTGTGGCATCTGTCTGTCCATCTGTGTCCTCCTTCATGTTTGGTATTTAGGAGCAGCTTGGACACCAACCTGGACTAGTAGTAGTATCTAGGAATTGAGATTTGTTGGACATTTTCATTTTGCTCATTGGTCTTAAAATTTGGCACAAATGTTCAGTTACACACTTGGGCCAACTAAAAAGATTTTGGCACCAAATGTCAGTGTCACTGTGGTCTCACGACACTCATTTTTGGCCATGACTACTTATAATTGAACTGCAAGAATAGAATATGATGAAGTCAGTGTTCAGAGCTCATAGAAGCAAAATGAGTCAAGGCTCTACTTGTTCATCTTCTGACATCAGGCGAAAACCTGCATAAATAATAATAATAATAATAATAATTCATTAGATTTTCTATAGCGCTTTTCAAGTCACCCAAAGCGCTTTACATTATTGATCCATTATTCTTTCACTCTCACAGTCACCCTCTGGTGGTGGTAAACTACGTTTGTATATAGTTATAATACAATATATTGAGCAATAAACTCAATATATTGTTACTCTGTGGTGCATTGCTGATTGAACGTGCAATGGAGTCAATGTGGGTGTGATAAAACCATGATACTTGACAGACTAAACCCAGTGATATGTCCTCTCTTCCTTTCAAAGGTGTCCAGTGGCCAACAGGACGTGTCCACCTGGTCATAGTTGGAGCACCAAGGTTTGTCGGTGTATCATGGCTGCAAATGTGCACCACAACGCCCCCCCACCGCCGTTACCTCCTCCAAGGCCTTCTCAGCAGCACACGGGTAAGTGTGTACAGCTTGTGTAAAGAGGTTACTCTTTTCTTAGTACTTTTTTCAGAAGATTTTTCAGACAAAGGGAAGAAATCAACAATGACAGGCTTTTAAATCCACAATGACCATTCCACTTCAAGTAATATTAACCCATAAAGACCCAGTGCTACTTTTGTGACCATTCCCAAATGATTTTTTCTCTATATTTAACCTTTCTTAAATGATTTATCATCATTGATTGTAATATTATCCTCCTTATTTTGTGTCTTTTCAATGTAAATGAGTTTTTTTTCTACCTTTACTTCACTGACCATGTAGATGTTTGTAAAAGCTCGGATTAAAATCGAGGGTTATTATATCAAAAACAGAGAAAACTGAAGAAAGTGACTTTTTCAGCAAAGGTATCAATAATCGAACATAAACCCAGTGTGTCCATCCACTGTCATTGATCCAACTCCATGGGTTTTACTGGTGAATCAATGCTCTAGAAGATGACAGTGTTTCCACGGTAACTATGCAGCCTCTGAACATCCAAATGGGTCATATCTGATGACCATGAAAAGATGAATAACTGTATTTTACACCAATTATTGACATGTATTGATAGGATTAGTGGATCAGCAGGTATTAAACAGTTTATATCAGTAGACGATTTCGTTCGATGGTGGATGTTTGGGTCTTTATGGGTTTTTAAAACTAGAGTTGAGCAAAGTAATCCGCATTCATTGTTAGAAGTTGAGGTCATTTTATAACCACTGCATTTCAATCAAGAAATCTGATACGATGACACCAGCTGTCGCCTGCATTCAAGTTGTTTATTACGGCTCTTGAAATATTGTTTAAAATGCAGTATTGCAGATCAACCAATGCAGTTCAGTGCATACAGTATAAATACCTTTCAGTGGTGATTATTCATGGGTAAGTGTCCAAATGTGTGTTTTTGGCTCAAAACAGTCAGTGTAAACACATGAGAAAGTGAAGAATGTGACCCCAGCAAAGCAGATTCCACAGCTTCTCAAACTCATACAAATACACTCTTCTACACACAAACAGAAACATCCACACAGCTTGTACTAAAGCAACCAAACAAATTATCCTCGAAGACGGAAGACGAGATGTTTTAATGTTTAATTTCATTTTCAAACTAAAACCAAACTAGAAAACAAACATCTGATTGGCTGAGCTCGATGTCCTGTTGGTAATAGGAATTATTTATTATAACCCACAGTTACATATTGTGGTTTAGTGACATCTAGTACCTGGGAGTACGTAAATACTGTGTCTTGTTTCATAAGACTAGTTCAGGGACATCAGGACAGAATGACCAGACAATTATGCAGACACATATGCAGGTCTGACGGGCTTAGGTTGGGGTTTTGTTTTTTAGGTGGACATTTTTTTGTGGGTAAAGAATCACAATCCCTCTGAAGTAAATTTTTTGACGTATTTTTTGCATGATGTAAAGTTGTCTGACTCAACATCAACATTAAAGAATGGAGGCTCCTTATATTTTTATTATATCCTGTATTTTACTATTTTAAAACTTACTAAAAATTTGGTCAAATTTTACAAAAAATTGTAATCATTACTAATTAAATTAGTAACAATTACTACCGGATCAACTGCCCAATTGTGCATGCACGACGGTAACTCTACTTGGACAAACTGCCCGAAATGCGTTGCCAGAGACGTTCAGAGTCATTCTACACTGCAGATGGATTAATTGCGTTAAAATTTTAATCTAGTTATGATGATGGATTAACCCGCGTTAATTTTGATAACCCGACTACTGACTAAAGAGTGAGTAAAAATCACTGAAAAGCCAAGAGCTAAAGCAGATAGGTCCAGACAGCCTTATAATGCAGACACCTCTTATGATGGAGAGAAACCCCAAAGTCGACCCTAAAGGTTCAGACATAAAACAAGGCTCTGGCAGTAGCTTTGACAAAGCATGGCATCCATCCAGAACAACAGACTTTAATATCAAGAAATATTACTGCAATAATTCTGCGTGGCAGAGCTCCCTGAAATGTGTTGATATGCCTGAAAATGAAATTACCTTGACCCGGACATAGCGAGCATGATAGTTGAGAAGAATAAGGTGCTACAGATGAAGATGGATGTTCGTGTCCTTGAAGCAGGTTATGAAACAATATGAGAGACCCTGTGATTTATTACACACTAAATTGTTTAATGCATTACACACATTAAATGTTTGAGAAGAAGCGTCTGTGAGCCAAATTCAGCTAGGATGCTGTGAGAAATATTTTCAGCTGGAAATCTTTACACATGCTACTGATGATGATGGTTATGAACTTGCCTCCCACAGCAGCGACCATGTCTATACGGACAGTCTGCAGCCATTTCTAGGTTTGTCAGGCAGTGCACGACTTTCAGCTAGAACAGTATCATGATAGAAGCAAAAGAGGGAAAAAAAATTAATGCCATGGAGAAACATGTAAGGAAGTTCACAAAGAGAAGATTATGGTACTGCTGTTAGCATCAAGCTAGCAAATCTCTGAACATAAAAAATATCACTGCACAAAATACCCTCTAGCTCTGGGTTTCTCAACTGTGAATATATAGTGAATATATATGACCAAAATGGAGATTTATAGATGTGGTGACGGAGGACATGCAGGTAGCTGGTGCACAAGAAGATGCAGAAGACAGGGTCACATGAAAGCAGATGGTTTGCTGTGGTGACCCCTAAAGAGAGCACTAATAGCAGTACTATTAGTAGTAGCAGTAGTAATAGTAGTCGTAATAGTAGCAGTAGTTGTAGTTGTAGCAATAGTAATAACAGTAGCAGCAGCAGCAGTAGTAGTATTAGTAGTATTAGTAGTAGTAGTAGTTGCAGTAGTAGTAGTTTTTTTTTTACCCTTTAATACAGGGGTGGGCAATCCTGGTCCTAGAGGGCCGGTGTCCCTGCATGTTTTAGATATTTCCCTCTTCCGGCACACCTGGACACCATTACGTCATTATCAGGCTTCTGCAGAGCTTGGTGATGAGCTGATCATTAATTGAACCAGGTGTGATGGAAGAGGGAAATATCTAAAACGTGCAGGACACCGGCCCTCGAGGACCAGGATTGCCCACCCCTGCTTTAATAGTTAATGCATGCTGTATGTAACACCTCTTAACACCTTTAAGGTGACTCGTTTTAGGGTTCGGTTGGGGTATGGGGTACATGTCTAAACCCACGTCTTTTAAATTGTGATTCAGCCTTTCAGATGGAATTCAGTTTCTATCTCTTCATCCTACATTCCTCTGTTATGACCCTAAACCTAAGCTGTGTTTTCTTAGAGTTGCAAAATGTTGAACCCCTGTGGCGTCATTTCACGGATCATGGAACCAGATTCTTGAGAATCCACAGCCCTAATATAGATGTAACTGGATGTGCCTCATTCAGGTTGTGAATGATGGTGATTAATGTGACAGTCATCATCTCATAGGACACAAATATTCCTGTGTACTCTGAGTGGAGCATTAGTGTTCCCCTTGAGACTTTACTGGAGCTGTTTGTCAAACCATGTGTTATTTTAACAACATTTAGGACAGTGTCGTTGCCTACGAGGGTAAGATTTCACTCAAAGCTTTTTATGATGAAAACCCATAAAAAAACAGAGGAGATGCAATGTGATTGTATTTCCTGTTGGAAAAAGAAATAACAGCAACACTGACACATCTGTCTTGTTGTTCTTTACACCTGGCAAATGTATTTAAAAGAAAACTTAAGTGTTGTCTTATCCCAAGGACAAAACAAGCCCCCCCAGATCTATCACATTTCATGAATTCTACATTATATACAATAATGATTGAACTGTTGACAGTATATGTTTGTTTTATTGTTTGTGTGATGAGACCAAACCAAAAAGCTGTCTGACAGACATTAACTATAGAATAAGGCCAACAAGAAAGGCAGATAGTTCTCCTTTCATGAATTAAGGTGCAGGGCAGAACACACAGTTATAGTTGTGGTCACCAACATTCAGTTTTATATTTGGAGAAAACGTTTTTAAACCTTTCCAAACAGCAGTTTCCCACTAAGAACAATACACCAAAGCTGTGTAAGAACAATGCCCCGAAGCTGTCCAAAAACAATAAAGATTTTTTTTTTTCCCAAAAAACATGGCTTCCATGGGAGATTCTGGGATGGAGTGACCACAAATGTCTTGCTTGGTCTCCACAGAGATCACTCTGCCCACTCCACTGGTGTTTTGGAGTGAGTGTCTTTAGAGGACTGGCCTCTGCTGTAACTGTCACATCCAATCAAAATCAAGGCTCTAAGTTTACCCAAAATAAATCAGCACGATGTGACCCTGCATAATCAAAGCCTTTTCAGTCTTTTTCGGGTCACATAATGTATAACACACACTGTCAATAGGGACTCAACATTAAAATCCATCACAATCCAACAACTGGAACAAGCCAACAACTTTTACAAAACTTCTTAAATATTCAGCTCAAATATAATGAGTAATAATGTGGTTTCTGAAATGCATTGTGCCTTTCAAATACATTTACTCTTATGAATGCATTTCCTCAAAAAAAAAAAAAAAAGACTGAGTTCATGGTATCAATCAGTGTATTTGTCAAACTTGTAACAACCTGAATATAAAGTCCTACATTAGCTCATCATCTTGGTTTAAGTATATACACATGCTGCTGGGCTGAGTAGACACAGCTTGCATTTTTTGGACAGTAAACGGTGTGTTTGTTTAACAGAGTGTATATTTGTTAGTGTGAACAAACATTTTCCAGTGTGTTGTTTCTCTTTTTGACCCCGTTCAGACCCTGTTCCCAGAGGGTCGTGGATGAGCTAATGGTAAACACTAGCTTAGTGGGTTTGTAAAAATTGTAAATTGACCGAATATTGCATTATAAATTCCTTTGACTGTGTTGTTAGTGTAAACTATTAACCACAAATACAGTAAGGAAAAAATAAGTTTTGTTAACAAAAGAAGAGCCAAAAGTCTGACACACTTGTCAGTATCAGCAGCATCTATTCACTCTGAGATCTTAGTAGCAGAGAAAAAAATGTCCAAATAAAATGAAAGACAGCAGAATGACTCCTGGGGGATGAGAGCAGAATGACACCTGGGAGATGAGACCAGAATGACCCCTGGGAGATGAGAGCAGAATGACGCCTGGGAAATGAGAGCAGAATGACTCCAGGGAGATGAGAGCAGAATGACTCCTGGGAGATGAGAGCAGAATGACTCCTGAGAAATGAGACCAGAATGACTCCAGGGAGATGAGAGCAGAATGACCCCTGAGAGATGAGAGCAGAATCACCCCTGAGAGATGAGAGCAGAATCACCCCTAGGAGATGAGAGCAGAATGACTCCAGGGAGATGAGACCAGACTGACTCCTGGGAAATGAGAGCAAAATGACTCCAGGGAGATGAGAGTAGAATGACTCCAGGGAGATGAGACCAGACTGACTCCTCGGACATGAGACCAGAATGACCCCTGGGAGATGAGAGCAGAATGACCCCTGGGAAATGAGATCAGAATGATTCCTGGGAGACAAGACCAGACTAACTCCTGGGAGACGAGACAAGATGAGACAAGATAAAAAAATTGACTTTGGATTTTTAGAGAAATTCAGTGCAAGTCCATAGGAGCAAAGGATTTTGGCTCAACATCTAGTGGCCATCAATGCTATTACAACTTTAAGATACTTTATGTTACATTTATTTGAATCAAAGACGTTGCCCATAATTTTGGAACCTCTTAGTCTTCAGGTGGCCAGATGCAGGTGTCTGCCTTTTATTGCAAATGTTCAGACCTGGCGTTTGATATGTGAATAAACAAGTTCATCTGTAGCCTGAAACATAGCGCACACTGTCATTTCAACGTCAACGGTAATGTTTTTCTGCTCAGTGAATTCATGATGTAGCTTAAAAGGTGACTAACTGCAGGTTTTAAAGGAGGTCATTCAACTGTAATATATCTTTGTATTAATGTGTAAAATACTTAGAGACTTCAGTGCATCCCAGGAGTTTTTCCTGAGCAGACTGCACATGCATCCCAGACTATCTCCAAATGCACGTCAAGTGATCGAATGTGGACAGAAATATGTGTTCTTTTCATTCAATCAGATTCATCAGGTTGGACGTCAACCCCAGGTCTGAACCGGACCGCTGTCCATCTCCCCCATAACATAAATCATTACACTTGAGGTTTCAGAGTTTTTCTAACATCAGTGTTAAGGTTAGGGTATGTTTTGGAATGCTGTGGTTATGGTTATGGTTTGTGTAATCATTCAGGAAGTGAATGTGAGTCAATCTAACATCCCCTAAACACAACACGCGTCTGAGCACATGTGTGTTTTCAGCTAAAACCGTTTGCCAGTATTAAAAGAGAACCATCTGTGTTTTCTCTGAGGAAACAAAGAACATCGCTAGGACATTTCAGGAATGTCTCTGTGTCATAGATGATCAGTGACGTCAAGCAAAACTCAGTTAGAATTTTTAATTTACAACTGCAAATGACAGCATTTATACAACACATCTACTGAATGTAAATACACACATCATATCAGCTTAAACAGTGGCAGGAAAGTAGGTTTGAATGACCGGCATTTACAAATACATGTGTCTTACATGTGGTTTCATTTTTAATCATTTCTTAGACCAGGGGTGTCAGACTAACTTTAGTTCAGGGGACTCATAAAGCCCAATATGATCTGAAGTGGGCTGGATCAGCAACAAAATAACAGTGAAAGAAGTAAAATTACATTATGAAATCTACAAAGTTTCCTTAAAAAATTTTAAAAACATGAACAACCTGAAATGTCTTAAGAAAAATAAGTGCAATTTTAACAATATTATGTCTCAGTTTATCATTTTTACATGTGCATCACAATTACAAATACACAAAACATTTAGTAACAGGCAGAACATTGGTCAAATTGCACTTATTTTTCCTTAAACATATCATGTTGTTTGTATTTGTTCAGGTTATTCACATTTTTTGTGAAAGGATAGTTTCTAAATGTAAACATTTTCATGTAATTTTCCTTTGCAGGTTCAGGTTTCTTTATATGTACCCGTTGGTAGATTTATCCTGCAGTGAGTTCTCATTCACACATAACATTTAACATTTCATCATTCAGACATAAACGACCAGAATCCATGATGAAAAAAAGTGCTCCACAGCTCAAAGCTCCATCAATAAACACACAGATCTCCTTAAACACAAAATGACAAGAATAAAATGAGTTTAAAACATGGATACAAACAGACATAAAAACCTAGATACTTAGCTTCAATAATAGTACAAATAAATAAATAAATAAGGCCTGTGCAAATTATCTAGTTACAGCTTATTCCGGTCTATGATGATGCTCTTTTTTTTACACTAAAACAAAGAGAAAAATTTGAAGTTGTCATTGTTTATAGGTTATGATAGTATTTTCCTGGTCTGACCCATTTGAGATTGAATTGTTCTGTATGTGGAACCTGAACTAAAATGATTTTGACACCATTGATTGTTAATATCTTCAGTGTAATTATTGTTTTTCACAAATTTATCCCGCGGACCCAATTGGATGCTTTGGCCAGCCAGTTCTGACCCCCGGACCATATGTTTGACCCCCTGTGCTTTAGACAGACAGAAATACATTATATACTACAGTATATACATATTTACATAAGAAGTAGAATTGCGGTGTCAGCACAGATGGGTAGACAAGCCGAAAAGAGCTACAATAACATACAGAATTTATTTTAGCCAACATGCTGTCATTTTCATTGGTCTCTCCTGTATTACATACATAATCCAAACATTCTCCAGCCCCATGGATAATGTTCAATCACTGATAGACTGTTTGTATGTTTGACAACATTTTTATGACTGATAATTTCACCTCCATCCCATGTTACTGAAGTTAAGTTCTTGAAATCTTCTTGAATCCGTATGCTTGTGTTTCATCTCTGCAGACATATTCTCCTCAGATGTGTGTGGTCCAGATAAGGAACTGGATGTGGAAACCTGTCAGTGTGTTTGTCGACGTGGAGATCCGGTCCACGAATGCAGCCCGAACCAGCACCTGGACCGCAACACCTGCCAATGCGTCTGCAACGTCCCGCCGTCGCCCACCTGCCCTCCGAACCACACCTTCAACAAAGACACCTGCCAGTGCACGTGTAGCAAGACGTGTCCGAGGCACCAGCCCCTCAACAGAAACAAGTGTTCCTGCGAATGTAACGAGTCGCCCAATAAGTGTTTCCTAAAAGGACGGAGGTTTCACCAAGCCACATGCAGGTGAGGAGAGGAGAGAAACGAAAAGATAAACATATGAAACAACTGCATTGAATATGGATGTTTTATATCAGGGGTGACAGACTCAGTTTAGTTCAGGGGCCACATATTAACCCATAAAGACCCAAACATCCACCACCGACCAAAACCATCTACTGATCTAAACTGTTTAATACCTGTTAATCCACTAATCCTATCAATACATGTCAATAACTGGTGTAAAATACAGTTATTCATCTTTTCATGGTCGTCATTTGGACGTTCAGAGGCTCTGTTGTTACCGTGGAAACACTATCATCTTTTACAACATTGATTCATCAGTAAAACCCATGGAGTTGGATCAGTGACAGTGGATGGAAATGCTTGGTTTATGTTCATTTAATGATATATTTCACTGAAAAAGTCACTTGTTCTGCAGTTTTCTCAGTTTCTGATATAATTACCCTGAACTTTAATCTAAGTTTTTGAGAACACCTACATGATCAGTGAATTAAATACAGGAAAATACCTGATTCATGCTTATAAAATGCAAAATACAGAGGATAATATTATTCTAAATGGTGATAAATCACTTAAGAAAGGCTAGAGAAAGTTTCCTTTGGGAACTGCCGTAAAAGTTGTTCTGGGTCTTTAAATTTTATTCTCTTTTTATTGTAAGAACCTATAAATAATAGTAAAGTTTGAATTCAATGATGAAAATGTTTACATTTATAAACCATCGTTTCACAAAAAAAAATGTGAATAACTTGAACAACCATGAACAACTTGAAGTTTCCTAAGGAAAAATAAGTCCAATTTTAACAATATTATGCCTCAGCTTATTAGTTGCACATGTACATTACAACTTACAAATCACAGTGGATCTACAGATGCACAAAACACTACTAACAGGTAAAATATTGGTAAAATGTTGTAACTTTGAACAAAAATGAATTTGACACCCATGACTGTTAACGGAATTGTAATTTTGCACTTTGCAAATTCCCTCCACGGCCCAGATTAGACCCTTTGGTGGGCCGGTTTTGGCCCACGGACCAGATGTTTGACACAAAGGTGGCAGTATTAATTCTTTATTCATCCCATAGCCTTCGAGGTTTCATTTAGGACATTTGGAGTCACCTGCTCCATCCTTATCAGTTCCATGTCAGTCTTCCACTCTTAGATACCGTTTTTTCTGCCTTTTAGTTTTTTGTCCCATCAGAAGATGTTTTTGTAGGTCTTTAGATGTTCCCTCCCTTTTTCATTTTGCGCTTTTTCACAGCAGGCTGTCGACATAAGCCAGTTAATGTGTTTGTCTGATTAATTAGCACCAGTTAGACATTTTATAAACTCCTGGTTTCAGCAGAACTTTCCAGTTTCCCGTAGGTGCGAATATCTGGATAGACCATCCAAACTGAATAATCTGCACCTGTAGGAAGTTTTACTGAACTACTGGGATGGACAGGAGGTGGATCAGACAGTCTTTGATGATGAATTATACGCTGCTCCACTTCAAATACCGATTTCCAAAGTGGAAATCTTAAAAACGCTCCACTCGTCTTTGTATGAGACGTGAAGGACTTTTCTCAAACATCTCAACTCCAGAATGAAGACGACTAAGACATGCTTCAGCCTGATGTTGGACCTGAGTATGATGTTGTCATTCCAGATGGGATGGAGTTTTATAAGTGCTGCAGTTGGATTCTGGAAACTGTCTCTGGCTTTGAGCCTCCATCAGTAACTGAAGAGATTTTAACCTATGGACTATCTCCAGCTTGTCGGATTTGATTTTCATGTCGACATTGATGCCACTGGCGTTGTTGGTCATCACTGTGGTCTTTCCTGGGCTGATCTTCACGGAAACTGCTGATGACCTGTTAAGATGCTCAACCAGGTCGGCCAACGCTTTATCGCCGTCGGCAAACCCATCATCACCAAAACGAAACTCAAGGATTGTTCTGCTGCCAAAGCTCTGCATTATTAAACCTCCTTTATTCCAAAGAAGCTTTCAACAGCCCCTTTTAGAGTCACACCATGAATATAGACTGGACCAGTTTGAGACTGATCAGCTATAGCATCTGCGGTCATAAATCTGTTTTTGATGCTTTGTTCCATAGATTTCTAAGTAGAATAAAAGTGTCAGATTGATTCCATCTGAAAGTGGAGGCGATACTAAATTAAAAATATTTGCATTATATGTGTATTCACTTTTTCCAAATCACAGTTCAGCTTATAAGATGACTGATTTTGGGGCTGAGCATCTTCATTCGTCATGACCTGTTATGAGGGAAACGTTACTACTCATCTAATATTTATCTAAAATGTCACAAATATCAGTGTAATTAATATATTTCACAGAGAGAATTGGATTAGAGCTGTTATTTATAGGATTTTGTCAAAAAATGCTGCTAGTCTAGGGAGTTGTTCTTTTTTAGTTTATAGTGATTCTTTAGTGTCTGTTCTAAAATTGTGCAGTTACATCACTACAGAGTTTGTGAAGCGTTTTGTTTTGCCATCGAAGAAATACTGACTGATGAAACACCAGCTTCAGACACTGAAGGATTACAGTAACTTCTTGACCTTCTGGTCCAGGTTCTGAACTCTGATTTGCACCAATGATGATTTTACACGTCTCATTTCATCCAGACCTTCTGACCCATAGTTTGATTAAAACTAAATTTGTCGTGTGAAACTTTCCCCAAAACAGTGTAGACCGGACCACCCCCCAAAATATTTAGTCTACCCATCATAGAGGAAGGAAGGAATCAGAAACAAGTCAAATTTAAGACGTTGGAATTAGATCACAGAGTGTTTTAGTTACGACCAAAATTGCAGAATTAAAGCAAAAATAAGTGGAATAAATGTGTATTTTGTAAAAAAAAACAGAAAAAAAGATAAAACCTTGCTTTGGATCTTGGTGAAAAAACAATCTTTGAAAAGTCTGATTTACATTAATGCTTAACCAGATGAAGTAAAACACAACCTTAGAGCATGAAAATATTTTCGCTTCATTTAAAATGTTGGGTTTTTTTAATTATTATTATCTGTTAAAAGAAATTAGGCCACAGTTTTGTTCATCTATGGACTAGCATTTACCTCAATTAGTAATAAGATACTGCAATATCATGTCAAAAGTAAATGTAATGTAAAAATAAAAGTATTTAGTCAGACAAGTAGTAAAACCCATCACGGGTAGCTGAAGGCAGAAACCTTTGGAAATACTTGGCTTTAACTTGCTGATATTTAATAAGAAATGAAAAACAGTGACTCATATTGTAGTGTGATTTGTTCTTCTTATCTCCGAGCCGAGACCTCATCCAGTCAAGCGGTTGCATCATCTCGTAACCGTCTGAACCTGCTCTAAACCCACGTAACGCTCCGGCGGCAGTAGGCGGTTGTAGCTGTGAACCCGCTCTGTAATACAAGACCTCAGTGTGTTAATGACTCCTCTTAGCTGTCACTTAACCATTTCCTCTCCCCACAGGAGGAAACGTACACACATTCACACACATCCATCCATCCTGTCCGGTCTCGACCCCTCGTGACCCTGTTGGAGAGTGATTTATGAGTAGAACGCCGCTGTAGGAATCTCGTGTCTGGGATCTGTGGTGTTTGTGTATTTCATCAGGGGTTCATGGGTCTCTTTAACTTACCATGACTAAATATTCTGTCACCCGCTAAATGACACCCCATGCAGCCTTAAAAACACACAGGACGCCCCAGCGGTTTGTGTTTTCTCCCAGCGGTTTGGCTTCTGTTTGTGGTCAAACCATCAGACCTTGACTCTGGATCGAATATTTGACCCTTTCTCTATTGCAATCACTTACTTTTATTCAAAATATTCAAAACAAACAGATTCAAGCACAGTTTTTACCCACAAACAGTAAAATCTTACCTTGTATATATCATTTATTGCCTGTATAAATCCTTATTTGTTGTACACATTTTTCATCTCTTTTTCAGCTTTTTGTATATCTCAGTAGTATTTAATATTTTATCCTGTAGCTTTTGCACATGTCTACATTTGAAAGTATTTAATGTGATATTTTTATACAGTGTTTTTTTTTAACACTAAGTGTTTTCGCTGCTTAACCAAACAGAGCTGCTAAACGGATTTTAATTGTTCCTGTGACAGTGACAATAGAGATCTATTCTATTCTATGTGCCCAAATATGTCAGTACTTCTAGGGCTACGTTTACATGTAGCCAAGTATCTGGCAAAACGGAGATTTTTCTCTGCGTTTATGCCTATTGTTTACACAACAAACAGACGGAAATGCAGATCTCGGACAGACGTCACAGTTTTCGACAGAAATATTCTACCACCTCACATGTGATGATACAGTTTAGAGGAAGAGGATGGAGCTGATAAGGGAAGTTACAAATATTAAGTGAGAAAATAAGGAAGTTTGGTGCTAGCGAATGTTAGCATCTTAACTAATTAGCGTCCACTACATCTGCTGAACAGGATCTTCGTGTCCTTGACTTGATCTAGAATAATCCTTTTATGAGGTGTTTCCACATCTCCATACTTCATATTTTGTTTATCAGTCCTTTATCTGTTCTGTCCAGTTCAGTGGAAAGTAAATGAAGTAATAATTTACGTACATGCACAGCGGTGTTCATGAACTAAAGACAAAACACAACTGAAAGACACACCGCAGCTGTTAACAACTACAGAACTAACACGGTTCAACTCAACAGAGTTCAAACACTTTTTCATCTGCTTCGGCTCATCAGAAAAGCAGTGTGTGATTGTAAAAAAAAACAAACAAAAAAACAGTCACCGACTCATCCATTTGCATTGTACTGGTTGCACGTCTCAGATTTGTTTGGAACCAGAACCAGGAAAACTACATCCCCATAGGTTCATAGCAGAAGTGATGATTTGTTGTGATTCTTTTCAGGATTCTGATCAGTTAACCGTCCTGTTATGTTCATTTGTCAGGAACAGCAATGATGTTCCGGGTCAATTTGACCCAGTGCATGTTTAATTATCCAAA
>JAPQRQ010000001.1:32858943-32877332 GCA_037367365.1 Apogon talboti
GTATACTTTTAGTGTGGATGAATGGCTGTGATTTCTATTTTGTGTAACTTCTGCTGCTGTTGCTGTCTTGGCCAGGACACTCAGATTTTTAATCTAATGAGCTTTTTCCTGCTTAAATAAAGGTTATAATAATAATAATAACCAACCCCACTCTTAACGAACCACTAACCCCATCCACTAACCAACCACACCCCAAACTAACCACTAACCCGACCGTTTTTGTTCACAGTTTAAATTTTTTATACATATTGTATACTACTGTATACAAGTAATGAATGAATAACAAAGTGTTATATTATTCAGTGTTATATTCAGTACAAAAAGTGTTATTTTATGTAGTACAGTGATATATGATTTGTTCCTACTGTGAAATTCAGTGTTTGCTGACAAACAAAATAAAAATATAATTTTGGGAGAAAAAAAACTGTTCTCTTTACGCACAAAAAACGTACCAAAACCCATGTCGGTCCACTCCGGGATGGCCGGCAACCCCTCCCCCTCCATTCAGACTTCATCTCCTTCACCTGTTTCGCCTCATTATTGGAGCTGTATATAAAGTTCGTTTCTGCGGCCGTTTAGCGCTGGAACATTGTCTCCCTCACATCTCCATAACCCGGACATTCATCTGCATGTCTCCACCATCCTGTTCTACGGAGTCTAACTGCTGCTATCACCCTCAGGTTTTATGTTTGTTTTTCATGGTTGTTTTCTTTGAGTCCGTTGAGTCCTATCTTTTACACCTCATGACAAAACCGTGGTCCAAAAGTGGGCTGCCTGTGCCCTTGCACCCCTAATGGATAACCTCTTGAAAACATCATCATACATTTCACCACATCATACATTTCAGAAACATCCTTTTCTTTTCAACAAACTGTATTCCTGAAGTTCTGACCGACTTTTACTGGTGTTGCTGAGTGTATGCTGTCAGGAAGAATCATAGTACGGTATATCACTTTGAGAAATGTTACCTACTTCGAACATAAGAAGAAATCATGAGAGCAGACCTGGTCTCTCTACAGATTATCTATGCTTCTCACAACCTCAGGAAAACACAGACCATTATTAAGGATATGAGGCATCCAGACGGCCCCTTCCATTCTGTCTGCTGCATCCTGAACAGCATGCTTTTCATGATCAGACTCAAAATGTAATTCTAATTTTATTTGTAGAATGAAGGTCATCAAAAGTACTCACTACATATACTGTATGTAATAAAACAGTTAAATTAGTGAAATAAATGCAGGTTGTTTAGATCAACAGTTCATCTACTACAGGGGTATCAGACTTTCAGGCTTCACATTCAGCCCAGATTGATCTCCAATGGGCCAGACCAGTAAAGTAATAGTATAACAGCCTGTAAACGATGACAACTCCAAATGTTCTCCTTGTTTTAGTGCAAAAAATAACATTACATTAGCAAAATATTTACATTTCCAAAGGATCCAAACAAAAAAAAAAGTGAATATCCTGGAAAAAAAAAACATTTCTTAAGAAAAATTAGTGCAGTTTTAACAATATTATGCATTACGGATTGAATATACAAAGCACAAAACATTTAGCAACAGGCAGAATATTGTTAAAATTGCACTTAATTTTCTTTAGACATTTCAGGTTGTTCATATTTGTTCAGGTTATTCACATTGTTGTTAAAGGATAGTTTGTTAATGTACATATTTTCATAATTTAATGTTATTTTTTTGGCACTAAAACAAAGAGGAAAAATTTGGAGTTGTCATTATTTATGGGTCGAATGTAATAATTTTTTTGGACATTAAACAATCAGAAAATTTGGAGTCATTATTTGTAGGTTATGATATTATTTTACTTGAGACCAAAATTGGTCTGAATGTGGGCCCTGAACTAAAACGAGTTCGACACCCTTGACTGTTAATATCTTACGTGTAATTTTTATCTGATGGACTGGATTTGACCTGCAGGCAGCGTGTTTGACACCTGTGATCTACTATATGAAACTCATTGATCCCATAATGATGGTAATTCACTGGTCAAGGCAGTAACAGATTAAAATGCATAAAGAAATGCATTCATAAAGATAGTGCATAATACTAATAATAATAATAATGATAATAATAATGATAATAATAATAGCAAAAAACATTCTTTACCTGGATTTAACCTAGTCAATAGTTCAGACCCTACATTATTACTGCAATGACTAATATTCTTCAGCTGCAATAAGTAACAAAAGTTTTTTAAAAAGTATTTTAAAATATTAGTTTGTATTGCGAACCTCTTCTTTCAGTATTAATTCATGTACAGCGGAGTATTTTGCAGTAAACTTTCCTTCATCTGGAGCCTGTTTGAGATTCTGCTCTGACCACTTTTTGTCGTTTTCAAACAGTGGCGGCGTCGACGAGGCCCGCGGATCGATCTATCCGTCTGTCTGGGTTTGTGTAAAACCAGGGGAGCGAGTCGTGTTTTCCTGCTTCCTCAACATTCCCATCCCGGAAGTTTTTGATTGATCCGGAGTGCTGTCAGATCGGAAGCTCAGCGTGCAGATGGGAGTGAGAGGCACCTCGTCACGGCCTTTCAATCACAACCCGCACACATGCACACACACACTGAGCAGCTTACACACTTCATAGACTCGCCTTTTCCCTACGGGAGAATAACCACAAGAATATTTAGTTCCCCCACATTACCAACCTCCCGCAGACACACTCACACATGCAGAGGAAAGCTCAGTCATCTGGCCTCTGTTTTCCCCGCCCTTCCTGTCTCCCTCTTCCCTCATGTGGTAAATCTTTGAGCTTTTTGACAGGAACACAAGTCTTTTTTCCCCCTTTTTTTTAAAGTTTCATCACCGTTCTCCTGATCATGCTTTGAAAACATGACGGCACACTGATGTAAGATGTCTCCAGCTATCGCCAAACAGCAGTGAAAAGGATTTGACCAGGTCTGGATCTTTGAAAGAAGAGAAAAGACGGAGGACATTACCAGTCCTTAGGTTTATATCCTTACATGTTAAGTTCAGTCCTCTCACACCCTGTCCACGCTAACACGGATTTAAAAGATGTCCACAATGTCTCTTTACAATTTAACACATTTATTACAAAAGCAAATGAAAAGACAAATCTGTGGAAATTATTACAAAATGAAAAGTAGATATTGAAGTTTTTTTTGTATTTAATCCACCTCTATATTAGTTGTATGAAGCACATCCAGACGGTACTGGATTTGTTTCCATGTTGTCTGTATCATATCCTCATCAATGGTGTCAATGGCATCAGTGATCTTTAGCTTCAGGTCGTTGTGACTTTGTTCCGTACACCACATCTTTAACCATTTATCAGGCAAGTGACTATTTTTGGTCATTTCCATGTGCATTACAAGACGGTGACAGTAACAGCTCCAGTGAGGACAGCGAGTCACCACTCTCAGGTCCAATGTGGTCTACAGGGTCTGTAAGGTCCACCTCTGCATGAACAGTGAGTGTACCTGCTTTGTTAGGTACCATGAAGTAATGGTACTAATGTAAGTAATGACGTTCAAAGGGATAATGTGGATGTTGACAGGTGTCTGGATCAGCACTTATGTTGGTCGAATGTTCTAAAAGTGATGTTCTAATTTTCTAAAATACATGTTCCTTTCACCTTACATGTGTTTTTCTTGTATTTTTTCTATTTACTTTTTTGATTATTTTTTTTTTGCCAATTACGAGATTTTCTACACAGTAGAAAATTTGGAAAAATTTCACAATAGTAATAAGTCTTGTTATGTCCTCCAATAACACACTAAGATTGAAATGTTGAATTTCAGAGTATTTCTGAGTACCCTATAAAGGGTTAACATAACCTCATAGAAAGAAATCCAGGTCAGTGATATCTGGTGAACGAGGTGTCCAGGATTTTGGTGAGTCACATAACACCACATCATCATTTATGCCTCCATCCTACTGGAAAATTACATTTTACTTTGTACACTACATTTTATTATTGCATCTACTATTTTAATTATCCAGATTTCTTACCCAGTTCTGTTTTTACTTACTTCTAATTTATTGTGTATATTGTGATCTTTGCTCTTGTGTTGTATTTTTAGGGCCTGAGCGCTGGCCATGCAATACCCTGTGAAGGCCCCATTGTATTTTGTATTTATTATTATTTTCACCTTTTATTTCACATTGTTGTTTTGTTTTTTAATCTAATATTCTTTTCTTCAACAGAGCAGAAGAGATACAAGAAAAAATAATCTTTATTTATTTTTTTGATCAATTTTTGTTTCTTCAACAGAGCAGAAGAAATCCAATTTAGCATAATCTTTGGTGTTTTTTTTTTGATTAATCTAATTTTCTTTTCTTCAACAGAGCAGAAGCCCAAGGAAAAATAATCTTTCTTTCTTATATTCATTAACTCTGCTTTAGCGGAACATCTTCACGTGCGCATCCTGCTGACGTCACTCGCACAGGTGATGCTAATCAAACTTTTAATTAGTTGGAACCAGCAGAGCGCCAGACCAGGCAGATTTCTTACGCATATTGTTTGACTTTTATGAAGAGGAGAAGCTTTAGAGAAAAGTCCGGTATGTTTCTAAACTAGTTACTGTGCGTAAAAGGGCCGCGTTTGACCGAACAAACCGAACTCCGGCCACTTGGAAACAGCTGCGCGAGGAGCCACGAGGATCAGACACGAGCTGCGGATGGAAAGGTATTAAATTAAACAGTTTTATAGCGTTTTTATCAACGTTAATATGGTGATAAAACGTCTTTAATTAACTCTATTTTGACCAGGAGACGACGTTGAGCTCTGCGCGGTCAAAACGCAGCAGAACATCTCATAGTAAGACCTGGTTTTGGTTTATTGAAGCGGTGGTTCTGTTGGTGGTCTCGCGCTCCGGGTCTCCATACTGGGCCCATGCGCATGCGTGGGCATAATGCTGGTTTTGAGAGTCCAACTTTGTGAAATGCTGGTTGTGTTGTTGGTTGTTTTTAATTGAGTCATCTCCTGTTTTTAAGCCCAGACAGTGGTGTTTGTTTGTTTTTGTTAAAGTAGAAAAGTGTTTTAATTAGTGTTGTGTAGTTTGACTAGAGCTGAGGGGTTTTTGTCCAGACTGCAACATTTGTGGTGATATAGGCAGAAGACATGGCTCTGGTTTATATATTTAGTTGTTAAATTGTGACAGGATTGAGGACATTCCTTCCTCTTTCTAACACAGGAGTGTCAAACATGCAGACCTGGACCTAAACTGGCCCGTCAAAGGCTCCAATCCGGCCCGTGGGATGAATTTGTGAAATGTAAAAGTTACACTGAAGATATTTCAGGTTGTTCAGATTTTTTTGTGAAAGGATAGTTTGTAAATGTAATTTAACTTTTTTGCACTGAAAGAAAGGAAACATTTTGAGTTGTTATAATTTTACTGGTCTAATCCACTTGAGATGACTAGAAACACACAAAAAAATAAGAATATTCTGCCTGTGATTAAATGTATTATGTATTTGTAGATTCACTGTGGTCTATAAGTTATAATGTACATGTGTAAATGATAAACTGAGACAGAATATTGTTTAAAAATTACTTATTTTTTGCAAGAAATTTCAGTGTGTTTATGTTTTTTAATGTTATTCACATTTTATTTTTTATTTAAAGGATAATTTGTAGATGTAAACATGGATGGATTGGACTATGAATTGGATGTCAAATCCTTCTTGGTTTGTCTGTTGGATTCAGTTGGTTCTTATTTGACTAATTCCTATTCTAAAGTCATAGTTGCATCTATTTCTGAGATTGTGGCTGCACATGTTCATACTGTAACCTCTGAAATTGTGCAAGTGTCTAAGTTCTTGAAAAAACTCTGAATGCGTGTAGAGTTGGTCTTGTATATTTACTGGGTTTCTATGTTTTAGCCCATTTACTTTGAAAAGCTTAATTCTTGGTTTGTCAGTTTTGTTAGAATCAGATGGTAGTGATGTGTGTGTAATATCTATTTCTGTGATTGGGACTGGATATTGTTTCTCAGTGTGACTTAATATTGATGTGTTGGTCGTCAATGACAGGACTATTAGTTATGTTAAGTTTTGTGTGGAGGCATTTCAACTCTTGCACTGGTGGTGATTATGAGGCAATTCTTGTAGTTAAATCTTTCTTATTTCTATCTTTTCTGTTGAAATGCACAACCTATTCAGCCACACACACACTTACATAGCTGGTTATCTGTTAGTTGCTCTTTATTTCAGGTAGAACGACAACAGGTATGTGGTGTTTTTATTTCTGCTGCTGGGTTTTTGGCCGCCGTGCCATGACATCTGCACATGTTCACATGTATAAGATGCTTATGAAGCTCAGTTTGTTCCTATATGTGTTGGTTTAGTATATTTACTGGTTTTTCCATCATTTAGTCCATATGACTGTGGTTTCGGTAGTTTAATTCTTGGTTTGTTACAATCAGATGGTATTGGTGGAATAAGTTGTTTAAAGTCTGTAATATTTAAATCTATTTCTGTAATTGGGACTGGATATTGTTCCCCAGTTTGACTTAATATTGATGGTCTTGGTCGTCAATGACAGAACCCTTTGTCTTGTGGCATTGCAACTGTTGTATTGGTTAAGATTTCTTGTATTGTGTGTTACAATGAGCTTCATATTCATCTGCGCACATACACACGTGTGTCTTACTGGAACCTACAAAAAATTTCATTGGGTCCATCACGTCAGACCAACAGGAAGTCTGCCATTTTGAATTTTGCGGCTATTTTTTGCGATTAACTGGCAGTGTATTTTGTTTAACTCCTCTTAGGAGATTTAACTCAGTTGACTTCAAACTTGGTCAGTTAAGTCTTAAGAGTTTGTAGATGAAAAGGTGTATACAGACTGGGTGGGTGGCCTTTGACGTGTTCAGGGCAGTGAATTTTGATGTTTCACTTTGAAAAACGAAACTCTTAACTCAACCATTTTATATCTAATCAAAACCAAACTTGACGTGTTTGATAATAGTCTCACCCTGAACAAAATGACACAACAATATTGAATCTGACTCATAGTGCCACCTATTGGTGGACAATGGAAGACACATCTAACTCAGTATTGCTGCATCCTCAGTCACGTCCGACCTCCAGACTAGAGATCGGCCGATTATCGGCGACGATATTCGGCATTTTGACATATATCGGCATCTGCCTTTCTTTTAATCCAATGGCCGATAAGAGATCAATTTAAAACTGGGTTATTTTGGGCCCTATGAAGCCGAGCCTCTCTGTCTGCAGTTCTCTGTCTCAGCATTAACCTATCCACAGCACCATCTGATTGGTTACACGCAGAGCCACAGCATGGCTAACAGCCAATCAGCAGTGAAAGCTGTGTAAGCACACGGTGCTCACAGACACGGTGGAGAGGAGAAAAACGTTTGCGAGTGAAGGAGCTCAGTAAAGCAGAATATGTTTAGAAGGTAAGTTAAAGCAGCAGACTCTCTTAAAACTGTAAAACACATCCCAGTCCAACTAATATTAACGTTGCTGTGAGCCCAATAACATTCTAGAAACATAAGCGGCAGCTCTGCTCACTTGTAGTCCCTCCTGACATGTCTGTAAATCATTTAAAACAAGTTTGCTGATAATATCAATTTGGAAATAGATCGTGATAGTAAGTTGTAGTAGAAGTATATTAGTTAGAGAGTGTAAAAACCTAATTAACTCAATTCAGTCCAGTTTTATTGCAGGGAAGCACATTGAGGTGAAGGCTGATTAGCTTTTAGCTCTGATGAATTGCACTGCATGGAATGAGCAAAATAATTTGAAAGGCTAACTAGCTGGTTTGCTAACTCGAATTTGCGTAACTTGCCGGTTAACTGCACGCGTGTGGTGACTCGTCTGTCAGAAAAAAAGATCTCAGACTGGCTAATGGTTGTTTAACTACCAAGTTATTTAGTTTACTTTTTCTGTGTTGGTCGAGAGATCCCAAGCAGCAGTGTCAAAATTTTGACGCCAATATTTTCACTTTTACTACAAATGAATATCAGCTTCAAATATCGGTTATCGACCTCCTTGACTATTAAAAATCTGTATCGGCCATGAAAAACCCATATTGGCCGATGTCTACTCCAGACCCCTGTATTCTCGTGGCTGCAAAACCCCTCAACTGTGACCCACCCCGAGTTGCATAGGTGCGCAAGGCCCGTCGTTACTAGTTTATTCTTTTTATTTTTACTGTCACATGCATGACATGCTGTTGGATTCCTTTAGTTCTGATTAGGTTGAATCAATCCTGATCCTGTGACAGATGCTGAATTTGTTACGTTCATTTTAGGCTCTCACTTGACAGAGACTTGGCTTCTCTTGGGACACTTTTATGTTTCTTTCTATGACAGTGACAGTGATGACAGAACAATATGTATTAAAGATAGTCCACACAGGCACATTTTTTATATGTGAATAAAATACCTCTACCATTGAAAGGAGAACAGCATTGCAGTTATTAATAGTCCTTCATAATGAACTTGTTGAGGTAAACGTCTCTGAAGGGAATTTGGCAACAAGAAATTCACTACTTTCTGCAGCACATCAGAATGTAACCTTTGTATCACATAGAAATATCTCATACACATTGTTTTAGTAAGTACTAATTGAAATTGTTCTTACCTTCAAGGGATCAGACCAGGGTCACTTCAGTATCAGAATAAAACTCCTATCTTGACCCACTTCTAAAACCATCACTCTGTTCTGGACATTACTGGGGTTAATAAGTTTGTTCTACAGTTAAAGTATTACAGTGGTTCAGTCTGTCCCCCCACAGCAAAAAGGACAACCACCAGGGGTCCTCTGTTCTTGCCATGTCTATATTGATCCATACATCCGTCTGTGTTTTACCCAATCCGTTCGTCCATCCGTATTCTACTCTGTCCGTCTGTTATTGTTTTTAATTTTCATGGAAGGAAGCCAACATGTTCGTGGACATTTAAGTATTTGTAGGCAGACTCAAGAACAGTTTGGATTGTTTTTCTAATTTGCTGGTCAGTCATACTTTTGATTAAATGTTTTCCTTTGCTACTTATTCATGAAAGTCATAGTGCTGTTTTGAATCCGTCTCCAAACTGCCAGGGGTGTAGTTTTGACAAATTATTTAACAGGGCTGTCACTTTCATGATAAGTTTAGAATTTGTTTTTGGTAGTCTTTTCAATTATGCGTGGTATCAAAAGCAGAAAGGTTTGCAATTGTCAGTATATTTATTCATGTGTAAGCTAAGCCAATTCAAGCAGCTGGATTAGTGTTGTGTGGTGATGTCTGGCCAAATGAAACGCATAATGAGGAGAAATTATTTACTCTGTAAATTCTCTAAACAAAAACACATGGCATCGGTTGTTAAAGATTAAAGGAAAAACAAAAACCTGACGAAGCCGCTTCCACAGGCTTTTTTGTACCTGTTCCTTTAAGACATATCACCAGTGGTTTAATGTAAAATGGCGCTTTAGATAAAACTCCAGAACCTGTCCAACATGTCCACCACTGGCTACCCAATCCAAGAGAAACGGCAAACATTTCAGAAACGTCTTCTTCTGGACGCTGGCATCTTTGTGACCACAGTGATGTTACTGACCTCACACCGACAGAAAACAGACAGAAGATTCACTTTGTTTTTCTGTCTCCTCCTCTTCCTTCCACACTTTTTTTTTTTTAAATTTCAAATCTTCCTTATCCTTGATTGATTTATTTATTTTTTCCTCATGTCATTCACATAAGTCCCATTTAATATCTACTAATGTTTTAGTTTCTTGGACAATATTTCCTGCCACAGAAAACTCAAAATATACAACAGTGATTATGCATTTTACGCCTGATTACTGATTTATTTTACCGTGCCAGCTGAGGCAACAATTGCTTGATTCCTCAAATAAAGCCGTGCAATTCTTTTTTTTTTTTAATCATTATACATTTAATTTGCAACAAATCCCAGTGGCTATAAGCTACCACATTCACAGAAATCACCATGAAAACACATGCTCACTGGATGCCAAAGAAAGAAATTACTTTCATACAGCTCAGCTAAAAAAAAGTCTCCACCTGGATTTAACTAAGCCAGTAGTTCCAAACCTTCCATTGGATAAACACTGCAGTGACTAATATGTTTCAGCTGCAAATAGTTCTTTAACACTAAGTGATGAAGTGAGCAGCTTCTCAATTCTTAAACAACCATGTCCAAAGTCATATCCTGTGGTTGAGAAAAAGATTAGGGTTAAATTATGAAACAAAGAAATCAACTAAGGAGATGAAGAACTGGTAAAAGTGGGTTAAAACCTGCCTAATGCATCAATCAGTCAATCAAATAGCGCCACATCATAACAAAAGTTATCTCATGACACATTACATTTAGAGCTGGTCTAATTGATTTGACTGATTGATTGACAGGATGTACTCTGGCAGAATAAGGATGGATATTCATGATAAGACTGTCCTTCTCACCTCCCTTTAAGCTGTAACTAAACTCTAAAAATGTCAAATTCATATTACAAGATGCCTTGTCTTATATTTTGTATGGATTAGTCAGTTGTTTAAGATGTTCCCCCAGAACAACTTCGCCCGTCACAGCATCTCGTACTTGCATAACCCAGGTGGCTTTTACTGCCATTGCTGAATGATAGTGGTGAGTCTGGCGTGAAGCTAATGAAATGAACATCCAAGAATATGTTAGGGTTTCATGTCACTGGTCCCCAAATTGCATCATATTTATCATAAACATTTACCAACTTGACACGGGTTTGTTTTTATGAGCTATTGTGAAGGTGCTGCATCGTCTTTTTCAAATGTCTTCTCTGACCAAACTACTAGCTGAATTCATTTCAAATTTTATTTGTAGCTTCCTTAGGACATCTACAAAGTTTTTCACAGTTTTGGGAAATTTAGATTTTGGAATTTTTAAAGAATTTTTGAAATACAAAAAAATTGACTTATAATGGTCCATATTTTGATGGTTAATAACTTGGAAATGGTTAAAGATATCAATATAGTTCCTATTGAGTACTGATAGTAAGTCATATAAACTTTCAAGGGTCAGACTCAAGGTCACCAATGACTACATTTCAACAATCCTCTTCCCGAGACTTCTGGTTGGATTCATTTAAAAAAAAAAAAAAACTATCTTCCTTGGGACGTCTACAAAGTTCATTCAATTATAAGAAACTGACTTGATGATTTTTTTGAAATATTAAAAATGTACCTTTTACTTATAATGGTCCATATTTTGATGGCTTATGACATGGTTAACATGGTTAGAGATATAAATTAAGTTATTATTGATCACTGATGGAAAGTCATATATGGACTCCACCCACTTCTATTGGGAGATTGATCTCCTGCATCAAGACCACGGGACTCTAACATAGCGGCAGAACCTGACAACCTCATAAATTCAACTTGTTATTGATTCCTGATAGAACATACCAATGAGATACAGGGCCACTCGTCCTATTCTTTTTTCAGTCAACCAGTGATATGAGTAGATTAAAACAGACTTTCTACTCTTGTTGTTTTAAGGCAGTCGGGCAGTAACGCAGTCATCCATTAAAGTCTATGTTTAGCGTGTGCAGCTACTAATTGGCTGAATGTTGGTTGGTTTGGGGAGAAGATGACACTTCTGAAGGTATATAAAAAATCCCCAGAGCATCCTCATCCTTTGTGCAATCACTCTTATGTCCTACACACACACACACAGCATCACTTCTCCCTTCTTTCAGTATATGGTGCAGATAAACCTAGACTAAAACAAAGACCTTTAATGTATAATGTAAGTGTGAAGGAACAAGTGTGTATGTGAGAGTAAATGACAGCTCATTTAAAGGGATGAAGAGGAGATGGCGAGATGGAAGCAGAACAAATAAATGTCCCAAGTGTTATTATCCAGTCCTGCTGCGTCTGTCGCTGTAATCCCACAGCCAGAAAATAATTTAGAAACAGGGAAACACTTAACAAAATGGAAATCCTGGAAGCCTCGTCTTCCCGTAGCTGCTCTAATGGAGGAGTTGACAGGGTTCGGGATTTATTGATGATGGCAACATAAAGCATCAAACATCTTATAGGAGTTGATTGTCCCAGAAAGATGATGATGGTTGGCTTCTTTTGTCCTCTTTTACTCCCACTGGTCAGCTGGATATTTGCTTGTCAAGTATGGGTTTATCCCCACATCTTGAGGAACACATGAACATAAGTTAGGTGGCAGGCCACAAAGCACGTGCCAGCTAAGTTGTCTTTGTTGATTGTAATCTTTTTCTGTTCCACTGCAGAAGAGCAAAGACTTATCGCTCTGGAGAAAATGTAATAACTTTGTTTAATCCCTATTTTTTTCCAAGTAGTACTACCAGCAGGTTTTTTATATTTTCAGTGAAATGTCTCAGTATCAGTGTGACAGATTGGTGCAATTTAAGATTTATCCCCCACTGTGCGTCCTCTAGAGCCAACATCTTGCATTTTCTTAACACTACTGTCCAAGAAGATCAATGATCACAACCAGCAGATATGGGTGATACCAACTAGCTGAGATGGTCCACAACAGAAGTGGCAGAACATCTACCAAAATAATCAAGTTAAAGTGCAGATTGAGGAAATCAGATGGAAGGGTGAAACTGATGTGGACTGTATAGTCTACAGAAGTCTGTTCTTCCACAGTAGTCACATATCAACACTTGATCATGATTGGTGTTGTCCAAGTTACTTCCAGACCGTAAACCATTACAGATTACTTGTTATTGTTATTTAAAAGTAATACCTAACCGTACAATATTACCGTCTCAGAATTGTTATGCGTTACACGTGAGCGGGTTGGTCAGTTTCTGTTCGGTCTCTGGTAACGCATGTTGGGCAGTTTGTCCAAGTAGAGTTAGTGTTGCACATATGCAAATGGGCAGTTATCCCAGTAGTAACAGGCTACAGATGGAAAACACTACCACTGCAACCACTGTTCCCTGTTGTAAAACCTTGAAATTTTTAATTCAAGACTTTAATATAGATAGCCTAAAATGTAGGCAAATTATTGATTTTTTTTTTCTTTTTTTATTTGTGGCACGGCAAAATATTACCAGTAGAAACACTGATATGAATGTAAGAAGTACTTAAACTGCCATCTGCTGTGTCTGTATGATTGCTATGTGTCCAACAGAACCTGAAATAACTTCTTGTGAAGGGCTGAGGTCCAAATGCTTTGATTTATTTTAATTAATCTTATACAATGAAGCCTTTTTATGGGACCATGGGCTATGAACACGATCCATCCTGCATGATATTTCAGAAAAGTGTCTTTTCTACCACCCACTTTCCCACTTTAGATTGGATAAAAACAGGCCAACAGTGTTTGTTTTCAGCCTAATCTATCTGTTGTCCCGCCAAGTGGTCCTCTTCAGATCCTAATCTTCTTCTGTTCCCAAGCAGTCCTTTTCTGCTCCACAGCAGAAGGGCAACGATTCATCTCCACTCTTATTTACTCACTCCAGTCTTCTTTCATTTTATTCTCTGAACCTAAATGTTGAACAGACTGACATGCCAATGGACCAGCTGCTAGCGAGTGACTCCACCAGGCTTTGGCCCAGCCTCATCCATTAAAATGTTGTAATGAACAAATACACATTGAGGAGGAACAGAAAGTATGGACTTTATTTCAACAACTAAATATTAAAACTAGGAAACTGTCAAATTCAGTTAACTCCATGGATGTCTTTGCTAGCGTGGTCAACAGTAGGTTACCTTTAAAACCAGCTTTCACAACTGGCGGATTGTGACTAAAAGTACCTATTTCTTATAGGTTTTTAATAGCTTTTTACTGCTCCTACTGATGGTGGACTACCATTTTGACAGACATGTATCATAGACATGCAATAGCTATCATTCGCCAGGCTAACACAGACATTTAATACAAGTCAAGTTTACACCATAAGCAAAATATAGCGCAGATATAGCCATGAACATGGAAAATATGAATGAACGAAAAAAAAGTGACATGTCAGAACTAAAATATTAAGTAATACGTTAGAGAGCTGTATTTCTGCCATCAGCTCCCTAATGTATTTCCTGCAATCTACCACAATATGTCACTCAATTTGATTTCCATACATTTGTATGATTTACATGTCACTTACATTTTTTATACATTTTGTATATTCTTCAAAAATGGATAAACAAACTTTGTTGAATCCCATATCATGATGATAAAGATGTATTTTCTCACTGTTCGGCCTCTCGCATATGGTCCGACATTGTATTACATCATCTTGTGACTGTCATCTACTCAATAAAACATTTGAGGTAAGTTGTCACAGAAGCCACCATTGCCTTCGAGCATAGCACAAAATGCATCTTGGGATATTTTCCAGCCAAGTCTACACAAGTCCCCAACCAGTGCATCCTTGGTTTGAGCTAGCAGACGAGAACAACGTCCGGGAATTTCATCCGATCGTGGTTTGTGCGATCTTTTAAATTGAACAGTACTTGGGCATCGACTGACATTTCACGAGAATGGAAGAACGGACAAGAACGCGTATTGAACAGCGCCTACTACAGTATATTTGGTGGGAGCAGAGTATCTGTCCATAAACAGCAGAGGGCGACATCAGACAAACCCCATGACTTTTCTTGATTTTTCCATCCTGGGTCTGCCACGTCTCCCTGCCATTATATTCCCTTTTCTACCATAATATATTTTTTTCTTTTGTGAAGGATTGTCTAGTTACTGATCTGGACGGGGTTATAATTGTCACATGCCATTTTAGTTGTCAGATGCTCCTTAAAGGCCAGTTGGATGATGGGCTGTCCTGTCTTTTGCCACTTGTGAAAGATGTAGGGCCGAGTATATCATCCACTAATTGTCTCGTTGACTGTTGATCCCTGGATACTCTTGTCAACACGTTTTTGACTCTGAACCTCAAATTGCTCCTTATGGTTAAACTTTATTCCAGCCAAGATGTAGTTATTTGTAGCTGGCAGCTGCATTTTCCAGACAGAATGAGCTGTTTGGCTGTGTCCACATCCTTCTCTGCACAGTCCCACCGGGCTTTGATGAGATACTTTGGCAGTCATTTTTGTTCTCAGTGTGCGTTCCACAGGCCCCGATGTTATTGCTCAAAAGGTCCTTTAACAGTCCTGGCCTAGTGTAAGGTTTTCAACATACAAGTGGTGTTCTGGTCCTAGATATCAAGGCTTCACTGGGAACAATACAGAGCCATGAAACCGAAGGAAAATCGACTTCTCAGACAAAACACTGATGTCAAATGTGACCATCTGTTCACGGTCTGCCCACACAAAAGCTTGAGGCCTCATTTGGGTGGTTTTCTCTTCATGTAGTATTTGTATCTTGCCTGGACTTATTTGCCATCACTTCCAGGCTCCAAGCAGATTCCAAAGTTGCAAGAAATTCCACAGATGATACCATGTTCGGTTTTTCTGTCTTTATACTGGCATAGAAGTGTTTTTAAAGAATTTTGATACATCAGTTTTACATCTCAAACAGATTTCATTCAACTAATTTACATGTGAATATGCTAATATAGAGTAAATTATGTTATAGTTCCCTAATTCATTTACCACCTTTGCAATATTAATGCTGCTAATCAAATTAGTGAAGTACACCTTTTACCTAAGATAACATAAAACTGAGGTGAAAACTGAAAAGAAAAACACACTCTCTAACATTTTGTTGGACTTTAACTCTGGACACACTCTGTGGCATTGTTTCCATAAGCTTATCCAATGCCGCAACTTTTATTTCCAATTGTAGTTGCATTAATTTTGGTCTTGATCTTGTGTTGATGATGGAGTCGAACTGTTGTGTCAAGTCTGCTTCATCATATCCCAGTTATTCTCAATGAGGTTCAGGATTGGACTCTGTGGTGTCCAATCCATGTGTGGAAATTATATCTCATGTTCCTGATTGACTCCTGATTCACTGATGTTCAGACCTGGTCATTCAGTGTATTCAGGTCCAGCTGACCTCATTGTTTGGACCTGACCAACTGAACCAACCCTAAATCATAATACTGCCCCCGCAGGCTTGTACTGTAGGTACTAGGCATGATGAGTAATCACTTAGTCCACATCTCTTCCCCTGATGTGCCCATCACTCTAGAACAGACTTAATCTGGACTAAACAGATCACATAACCCTTTTTTCCATTGAACACAATCTAATCATTATACTGTCTGGCAAATCTAAGCCTTTTTCCCCCCTCATCATTGGTCAGTGGTTTTCTACACAGCTGTGCTCACTGAGCTGTAATGTTGATTTTTTTTTTTTTTTTTTTTTTTAGGATTTGATTTCCCCAAACATTTCACCATTTACGACCACATTTCTCCCTCATAGATGATGGTTTACCACTGTCCTTCTAGGTTTTATTAACACATTGGACAGTTTTTTACCTAGTTCTTTATTTTCATCATGTCTTTGGTTGTTGTCTTAGCTTGATGTAGTCCAATAATTTTACTCTCCTAAAACTGTTACTAAGGAAAGTTAGTAACCCTAACCCCTCTGACATGGTGGTTTAAAAAATGAGAAGCTACTTATTGCATCAGTAAGTTTAAAGAATATGTTGTAGTTGAAACATATTAATCACTTAAGTAATTACCCAGTGGACTGATCTGAACTACTGTATCTGAGTTAACCCTATAAAACCATTTGTATCATATTTGCTATGGCAGGTTGAGACCTCTATCTAATCAACAAGATCAATACTTTTTCTTAAAACCCCATCATTTGTGACCCAATCCATGTTTTCTGCGCCTTCTGCCAGTTTTTAACCTTTTTCAATATCTCCGCTATCGTTAAATCATCCACACAGTTTTTATAGGAAAGTCTTTAATAATTTTCAAAAAGTTTCGTTAAGCAGAACATTTCTATTGTTTTTTTTTTAAATAAATACTGAAAAAATGCATAATTAATAGTTGATTATTTATAGTACAGCTTAATTGTGTTAACATATGCATGTATCAAATTTGATACTGCAGATATATAAGGTGGTTTATAAAAATGCCCAATGTATCAAATGTGATGCAAAAATACATGGTAAACAAAATATGACAAAATATTTGGATATCGTTAAAAGGTCTAATAAACGTCTCAATTCTAAAAAAATCTGAATTTTATGGCTAATGTTTGATGGGTCAGGTTTAAATCCAGGTTGGGACTGTTTTTGGCCAGGCTGTGTGTATACATTGCAGATAACCCTCCCCAAAAAAAAGACATGTATTTGTATTTTTTTTCCTTTTGTTTTGGCTGGGCGAAGTCTGAGTTTTCAGTGTTTCAAATCATGCAAATTCCTGTGCAGTGACAGAACTGAAGTTGTCTTGATACACAGGACACATTTGAAGTTTGTCAAGGATTAAAGTCTTTGCCACTGCTTTTGCCAGTCGGCTGCTCAGCCATCCAGCCAAGCACACAGACAGCCGTCCAAACAGTCTGCCAGGCTCAAAAACCCAACTGTCCATCGAGCCAGCACCATGCACAGTCCCGTCAACACACAATGAAGTGTTAGTCCGCACAAGACACACATAATCCCAGCAAGCAGAGGTAATGAACTGCTCTGCTGTTAGACTGATGTAGAAGCACTGGACTACTGTCAGACTGAGAGTATGTGAGTGTTTCTGCATAAATAATGTACTTCTTAATACCTATTTGTCTAATTTAGTGTATGATTTACTAAATAAGTATCTACGCTTGGAGCAGTTCCATTAACAATTTCCATTTGGATTGAATTCTGCTCTGAAATGCACAGATATATGATTGAATGATTGCGTTTATTCTTGTCCTTTCCTGTTCCATGCACGCTGGACAACAGCGTGGAAGAGTCCCGTGGAGCAGGGCGGCTCATCTGTACAAAATGAAAACAGTGAGGCCTGTCAGCACTGGCATAATGAGGAAACAGAGGCTCTCCAACTACACCACTGTGCCATTCTCAGCTCCTCGCCCATCAGATTTACATTTGATTTCACTGTGTGCTATTTTAATTATAACAGAAAATACTGGGAGGAGGTGGTTGTCATTGCAAGTGGGTTCAGATAATACACAAATCAGTCTCCCGAACCTTTTGCCAAAGCTTGTTGGAGGCTGAGAAGTAAGTCAGATGGCTGAACTAGACAGATCCAGCCTGTTCTCACTCCCAAGGCATCATATTCATGTATTTTTGCTCAGGTTATAGGGAGAAGTCGGTGTAAATGTTGGCGTGGAGCACCAAATTCATGTTCTAGTTCATGCTGTTTATTTTTCTTTCTGCCTTTGTCTTTCTTATTTTATCCAGTCCCCCAAACCCTCGTTCTAACCTTAACCAAGTTGTTTACATCTCTTTTCCTGGTGAAATCCTAATCATTGCATCATGTAGATGTCTGTGATCAGACTAGTGCTGCCACTAACGACTAATTTTCTAACGATTAATCTTTCGACTAATTTTTCGATTAGTCGACTAATCTAAAC
>JAPQRQ010000001.1:32877432-32891970 GCA_037367365.1 Apogon talboti
TCGACTAAAAAAATTGCCGTCGACTAATTTTCATGGTCGATTACGTCGACTACGTCGACTAATCGCGGCAGCACTAGATCAGACTGTACTTTATATCAGAGAATTACACCTCCTGCATGCATGGACATGCAAGTCTCTAAAACTATCCAATGAGTCAAAATGTCTTGTGCCTTGTGTGCATTCATTAACATCAGTTGCATGTTACTGCCAGATTTGAAGGCTACGTCCTTTCACTGAGTTTCCCTCAGATATATTTACAACATGTATTCATTTCACCATATATTTTGTTTCTCAGAAAAGTGAAGAGCTCAAGCTGTCACATGATTTTCATTCCTTCCTGGAGCAGCAGAAAGAAACTGGTTCACATTAAGATATTGTCTAGACTTTGAAACTGTTACTATTTTTCATAGATTGATTGATGGATTGAAGTGTTTATTTTGAATATGAATGTAAAAATAAATAAATAAAACATTTAAACATAAGACATAAAATACATATTTGAAAAGGAGTTAGAAGTATAACTTAAAAACTCCCACCCCTTCTTCTTAAATAATAGTAGTAATAATAATTATAATCTTAATCTTACTATTTCACTTTTTACTATACAATATTAATTTGCCCAGCTGCAGTCTGTTTGGCCACTTTAGTCTATTAACATGGATGCTAAAATGAAAACTGACAGGTAATATAATTGGTATATATGCGTTAGTTGACAGTTGAGTATATCATTGGAAATTAACTTTTTTTTGTCCACCTGCCATTATGGTTGAAGGTAAACTCACTCATTCCTTTTCCAGCCACTTTCCTGTTCTCTTAAATAAACAAACAAGATTTACACTTAATGTTGTTCCTTCATGATAACATTATTCAGCTTCTAAAACATGCAAACTGACCAAAGTGTAATCTATTTGTAATCTAATGTCCTGTTCTGACACAGTGGCACTTTTTCTCAGAATTGAATAACACAGAACATGAACCTGACTGTTAAGAAAAAAAACCCAAAGCTCCAGAACTTATTATAGGAATAAAAAAGGCTTTTCATTTGTCTGTTTATTTGCATTTTTATTCTGCTTTTTGTGACATTTTTAGGTAAAATACAGACGACATGTATACTCCAAAATGTTGTACCACATCTATCAGTATTTGTGAGTGTGTTCATGTATATAAGAAACAAATATGGACCATAAACACACAGACTGTATCACAGTTGGCAGGTAGATGACAAAAGGTGATGATTCCAAATGTAATGTGGGATGGACAGGGTTAAAATAGAAGCAGAAGGTACTGAAATCATGTCAAAGTCTGCTTTATTGTCAGTTTTGCCATATGTGCATCGCATACAGAAAACTGTAATTACAAAACTCCACAGTGCAAAATGAACATAGAAAAAATAATCTGAAAAAATGGATATAAATGTACTATAAACAATATAAATATAAACATAGAATATAACAATAAGCAGTGGGGGGGGGGTTAAAGAGAATAAATGAACATTAAAGGTGTAACAGTGAAGTTAAACAGATGAGGTATTGGTCATGAAGTTATTCAGTTAAAGTGACAATGTGTTTACCACTTGATGATCAGAATGAATGATAAAAACATCACAAGTTGAGACCTGATCCTGATTCTGGATCTCCAGGCCTGGGTGTGTCACAGACTTCCAGTGAAACCCTAACCAGTTGTGTTGGTTTCATGTGCCATCATCATCTCCCCTGACGCCACACAAAACTCACTCAGCTTTACTCTCAGCCTGGGAAAGTTCAGAAGCTTGTCTGTTGTTTTCCTGTCACTGCCAATGGAAGAAAAAAAAAGAAAAAAATGTCAGAGCTTTAAATGACTCGCACTTAACTGGCCTTCTGCCTCCACTCTGTTCCCTTTTTCACTCCTTTAAAGTCTTATTATACATCACATCAGAGACTCCAGACTTATTCAGCTGTGTCACTCCCACTAGGATAGCCACTTATCCTGTCAACCCCCCCCTACCCACCGGACATGGCAGGACCCTTATTAACAGGCAAGGCTCCAGTGGGTCGTACCAAAACCCCCATGGGGGGGGTGGTGGTCATCAACACTGTACCGCTGCGCTGCTGAGTGACAGCTAAACGGCTTAAAATGTCACTTTGAATAAGAAACAGGCCACACACAGGGACTCACAGAGTGAATACAGGCATTTACACACAAATCCACACAAAGATGCATACACACCAAACCTTGGATTGGAGTTTCAGGTTTTGCTGGTGGCGCTCTTGACTTATTTCTGCAACATGCAAGTCTTTTCATGATTTAAAAAAAGCTTGTAAAACTGACCCATTAATACAAAAGAAAACTTAATTTTGAGGCAGAATGTATCACAGAAGTCCATATATACTAAGACTAAAAATATTCTTAGTTTCTGCTCCAGATAGAATTATATTTTAGAGCTGAAGATGCCAACCCCCTTTCCTTAAACCTCAAAGACCAAAATATTCATAACTGTTAAACCACTAATCACATCAGTATATAAATAATACCAGTAAAATGCAGTTTATCTTTTCATTGTCATCAGATGTGACCCATTTAGACATTGAGAGGCTCCGTAATGAACATGGAAACACCGTCAGCTTCTACAACATTGATTCACCAGTAAAACCCATGGAGTTTGACAAACGACAGTGGATGGAGGCACTTGTTTTTATGCTCAGTTAATGATCTATTTTGCTGAAAATGGGCTGTTTGGCCTTCGAAACTGAGATTTTTCAGGACTACACTACAAACGGAGGAATATGAGAAATTTCCCATAATTCTGTTCTAATCATTGGCAAGATGGAGGTAAATGCAGCTAAAAAGTGCAGCAGTGTGACGAAAGAAACACAAATGTAAGTATTTTCTTCATTAAATATCTTAATCATTTAATTGTCCGTTTGAATGTGTTTATAGGTCTCATTTCTGCGGTTGATAGCTGCAAAAAGATGCCCAAAGCCCATGCAACAGAGACAGATACAGCTGCTGATGGCTGGTGAATTCTTTTGCAAACAAAGATGTCGCATCTGTTTATTGCGGCATCATGACTGCTGATGACGTAACAGGGTTGTCCCATTTCGTAGGGGAATATTTCAACCCCTAGCCCTAACTAAATTTCAAGGGGTAGGGGTAAGGGGTGAATTTGGATTGGGCCTTAATTTTATCTTTTGCAGCAGCTGTTTTAAAATCCTCAAATATCCAACAATTAGCCAATAAAATCTGCATTTGTGTTATTTTTAAGCATTATTTCAAATTTAAGGAGGTATTTTTGTTGCAGATAAACATTTCTGGCATTTCCAACTTATTGTCCTCCATATAAAGAACATGTGTCATGGGTAGTGTTTCCAAACCTCATGTGACATTCAGTTCTTTATTCATGATCTTCTCTCCCACAGGTGAAACATTGTTCCTCAGAGGCCAGAGGAAGAGGAGCATTTACTGGTCTGTCCAGTCAGAGGAAGGAGCAGTCAACCAAGTCAAAGTTGACTTTTTTGACAGACATTGTGGCCAAATTATTTTAGATTCTCTGTGTTGGGCAGACATGCAGCTTTAAGCAAAAACTTTAACTTCGGCGTCATTATAGATATATTCTATTTTCAGGGCACAGTGGGTGCAAAAAGCTGTAGCTGCACGGAAGGTACTGAAGAGGAGCAGAGGTCTGTCACTGCAGGATTAAACCAGTATGACCCAGTTAGTTAAAATCTGTTGGTTTTATTTGCTAGTATTTTTTAATTTTTTCAGAAAGGTGATGTACCAAAGTATTACTTTGATTATGCTACTAAATAAATGAGTAGTGATGGCAACATTTTTGAAATTGTACTGGTACATATGAGTTAGAAAAAACATTAACATTTACTAATGTCTTTACAAAAATAAAATTATCAAAGAGAGAATGGTGATTATTTAAAGTGTGTGAAATAATCATTGAAATGTATCATATCGTTGGTCTCACAGCATAATGGCCTACTGTAAGTCATGCACCATATGGACAAAAGTATTGGGACACGTTGAATTCAGGCGTTTCTTTTCTAACGCGTGAGATGCAAAACGATACTGACAAATGTCATCATATACAGTAGTTTTATATTGGAATAAATATCATTGCATTGGTTAGTTTGGTTTAAATTGTCATCTTTGCTTCCAAAATGCCTCAGAGGTGGTTTTTACTTAATTTCTCTAAGCACTTATTTATTTATCCATGACTATGAGTTTTAAATGTTCTATCTCTAAATTTCTACAATTTTTTTGTGCTCCAACTGTAAAAATATTTTTCTACCACAACTAACCATCTACTTTCTTCACACCTCACTTGGGAAGAAAAATCTCCCATTAAACTTGAAGGAAATATTGATGTTTATAAACTATATGGGCCAAAATATTGGGACTAATTTTATGTGATTGTCTTGTCTGACTTTGTTTCATCATTGCTGTTTGTTGTCATATTGTTGGTATTTTGATTGCTACTGCGTCAGAAACAATTGCCCCCCGGGGACAAATAAAGGTAAATGGGTAGCTGCTATTACTGCGTTTGTACATTTATATTATTATTAACCCAACTGCATGTGTTTACATTTGTTAAGGATCTGATGGTGTTTATTCCACTGTTAATGGATGTGGGGAGTTGTGGTTTCACACCCCCATTTCTCCATCCTCATCCACTTAACATCGATCAACATGCAGAACAGCAGAACACAAACCAACGGGTCACTTCATGAAGGTTCATCCACTATTAATGTTCAGTCTACGATCTGAATGAGCCAATCAGAGCACTTCCACCAATGCTCCTTCTGAAGCTCCGCCCCCTGTTTCTCTCATTATCTTGTGTGGAATTGTCCGAGCCACTGTTTTGTTCCCATTATCGTAGTCAGAGTTGTGTAAAACATTTCATTAATTCAGTGTAGACACAGAGCAGATGCTTCATGGCCTGTGAGGAGACGGACTGAATCTGACAGTATACTGGATTAAAATCACTTAGTCCATCTTTAACTACATTACCGTGGACATCTGCTGTTCACCATTAGAGATTTTAGGAGAGCAAAATCTTTTTTTGTCTAATGATTGATTATTGTCTTTGAAGGAAATGTCTCCCACATTGAAATAATGCATTTCAGCTGCAGGATGGGATTAAATTAAAATTGAATCCATTGTTTGAGTTCATTATAATGAGGAACCAGTTCATCCTGTGCGACAGTTTGGTTCTATGAGAACAAATGTCGCCAAACAAAATGTTCTCGATCCCTGTAAGATTAATATATGAATTATTTATTATTTAACATTTCTATTTCACTGTCAACTCAGCACTAATTGATAGTCTTCACCACAACCACCACTTGTGCCATTATTTCTGGCACTTTATTATTTTATTTATTTATTAGAAAGTGTCAAAAACTGCTGATGTTATTGCATTTATTTGTGAAGTGACAGCAGCTGTGATTTTTGGACACTTAGCTGTGCAGCCAAATTTTTAGAGAAACACTTAGTAGAGACTACCGCTGTTAATGGCCTCGAGTAGCTGTCAGCACTTTTCCTCAGGTTGTCATTTTTTCATTGCGATGAGGTCAACTTCACCCTTATATTAGGTCATGGTGCTCAGACAGGAGATCTACCCAGTAGGGTTTAAGAACATGAGTTGATGAAAGCCTAATCTGGAAATTAACCATAGATCAATATGTTGTATATAAATTTACATATAAAAATAAATGACAGAAAAAGCACACTGTGTATTTGTAATTCAAATTAATATTTTAAAATAGTGTTGCATGTTCTTTGGCGTATCCTAGTGGTGATATGTGGTGATAGTGCAGCTGAAAATTGACTTGCATACTGCGCCCCACCTGTTTGGAAGTAATTTATGTCTTGCTTTAAATAGAGTTTTGCTGTTTTAAACTGAATCGAATCTGGAATCTTAAAAAAAGTCCATTTATATGTCCTCTGTATCTTGCATTATTTACCAGTCTAATGGCCTTTTCCTGCATATATTGTTTGTATATTGGTTTTATGTGTTTCCCCACACCTCAACGTGGTAACTCAAATATGGCAAAAAAAAAGTACAGTATTATGTGTATATTTAATGCTTTCTGACTGAGGATGTGCCTTGTTTTTCCCTGGATGGTAATGCTCTGTGACAACTTCCCTATTTGAAAAATTTAAATTCAGTCAGAATTCCTCTTTGTCCAAAACCCAGATACGATATACTTTATTGACCCCCCAAGGGGGAAATTTGTGTATCAAATGCAATATAAAAATGTGAAAATTGGTTATTCGACAAGATAAGACAAAGACCTTCAAAGAGTGGTCTTGAGGCCAGTCTTAACCTATAAAGACCCAAACATCCACATCGACAAAAACCATCTACTGATGTAAACTGGTTAATACCTGTTGATCCTATCAATACATGTCAATAATTGGTGTAAAATACAGTTTATCTTTTCATAGTCATCAGATGTGACCCATTTGGACGTTCAGTGGCTCCATAGTGAATGTGGAAACACAGTCATCTTCTACAACATTGATTCACCAGTAAAACCCATGGAGGTAGATCAATGGAAACACTTGTTTTTATATTTAGTTATTGATATCTTTGCTGAAAATGTCAATTTTTCTTCAGTTTTTTTTCTGTTTTTGATATAACCCTCAACTTTAATCTAAGCTTTAATGAACATCTACATGATTAGTGAATTAAAAACAGAAAAATGAATGCTTTTCACTGAAAAAAATGCAAAACCGAGCATATAATTATAATAAATGGTGATAAATCACTTAAGAAAGGTGAAATCTAGAGAGAAATTAATTTGGGAACTGCCACTAAAGTAGCACTGGGTCTTTATGGGTTAAGCACTACAACCCGAATGATGACATTAAGGAATGCCTTTTATCTGTCTGTGAGCAGGAGTTTATTAATACAGAACCTTGACATCAGATTCAGGGGGCTAATGTCAGTAAATTAAAGTGAAAACCTATTCCATGCAAATGCACTGCACAAAACCCATATGTAGGTGGTTAATTTTGTCCTGTACATGAGCAGAGGTCCCCAGGTCATACTGGTCCTGTGTGACCGGGGCTTTAATCGGCCTTCACAGTTTTCTACACATAATGAGACTCAGTGTTTTCATATCCAAACCCTCTAATTTTCCATTTAGATGTTTGTCTGTAAATCCTGTTCAGACACATGGAGCAGATTTAACCAGAGTGTTATAAAATCCCACCATTTTAGTCCAGTTAAACCAGACTCTGATTGGTTGTATAAGTAATTTCTACAGCTCATTTGTCTTTGTATTTGCAGACAGATGTCAACAGATCCCAGATAAATACTCAGACAAGTTTTAGATGCTTTTGTTGCCCTTGGTAAATAAAGTTGTTTTTTTTTTTAGTTATCTTGCACATTTCATAACTTTAATGGTATAAATCAGTCATTCCTATAAAGGTTCTTAACTGCACCGTTGACTGATAACGGACGCCACATGAATCTAATCAGTGATAAACTACTTTTATGTCTTAATAAGTGTATGAAACCTGGAGCTGAAGCTGTAATAACAGAACTGGAATAAGCCTTTGTATAACCAGCTCAAAACGAAATTAAAAGCTTCATTGATTTTGCTGCAGGACGGTCTTTTGAAATGTGTTTTGCACTCCGTCTCCCACACTGCATTTCTATTAATTTTAACATTAAAGTTCGAGATGCCGAGGACATGCTGATGAGCAGTGCTGAACCTTGAGATGGGTATTTTGTTGACAGCATTTTGAGTCTCATTTACTGGTTGTGGAGATTAAAACCGTATTATTAAAATAGTGGTGGCAACATCATCAAAGAACAAACAGGACTTAAAGTATCCAATATAGACACATATGCTGTTGGTGTTCCAGAATGTTAATTTATGTTTTTGTTAAATCATCTGTAATTAAAATCATCTAAACAACTTAGACTTATTTATTTTGTGAAAAATAAAAACTCAGTTCAGATAGTAATAGACAGTTGGGCAGTAACCCCAAGAAAAATAGAAAAAAATTAATGCAGCAAAATTTGTACTCAGACAGTATGAACACTATGTATTTCATGCTTTTTCTGATCGCCATCATGTCATTTGGAAAAGTTCTTCAGGAAATCAATTGCTAATCTTTATCATGTTAGTACTGAAATTTGAAGAGATGTTACTGATAGAGCCCGACCGATGTGGGATTTTTGGGGCCGATATTGAGGGCAAAAAAACCCTGACATCAGATATAATGGCTGATAACGATATACCAGCTGATATATTTAATAAAAACATTGATATACACAGGATATATACGTACATGAACAGAAATTCTTATAATACCCAATATATGATTCAAGACTAAGAAGCAGAACACTACTAAATTAAAATAATTAGCATAGAATTGTATACTATAGTTGACCATTTTAAAATAAAAACAAGTGGCTGCATTCAGCTTAAGGTGATCATACATGGGCTAATGTGAGGTGTTTTTAAACTAAAACATTATGTGGTTTTAAAAGGCTCATTTACAAACATCTTATCAATTAGTCATATTTAGTCGCTATTGAAAAGTTCCATATGCAGCCACTGGGTATTGCAAACAGCTCAAAAGTAAATGCTGGCTGTGCCACCCGGCTCCCGTGTGTTTTTAGCGGTGGGGGGGGGGAACGACACACAAACATCCTGCCACCTCAAATGAAAGTTCAGAAGTTTCAGGAGGTAGGGAAAAGGTGAATGAACTTCACAATAGTGGGAGATGTAAAGGTATTAGTAACGCGTGTTAAGTTTCACTTTCACTTTGCGCATACCCATTGTGAGGTCCGCGCGGCACAGACCACGCAGCCCCATTTGAGTGTGAGGGGGAGGGGCCAGGCACTCAGGGAGAGTGCAGGGCAGAGCACAGCAACACAATCTCCGCGCAGCAAAAAAGTTAATATATCGGCTACATATTGACCGATGTTGATTAATCGTTAACACGCTATAATTGGCCGATTAGTCGGTCGGGCTCGAGTTACTGATATTTATATTTCTACTAATCTTCTAGCTGAGCGATGTCATGGTCTGACGTGAGGCTGTGTACATGATATACTTTGATAATTCTGTTTAGGTGCAGATTTTCTGAATAACATTATTGCCTCAGTCATATTTGTGGCCAAATTGTGATATTTGTTTAAATGGATCAGCAGTGTTAGGAGAGTAAAGTTATGTAGATATCACAATTTGGCCTAAAACAATGTAATAGAAAGCTTATATTCTTGTATTAATCCATGACCTGCTTACTGATTATTATTGTCTACGCTACTGAACATGAACTATGCACAAGCAAGACGCCAGCCTTCAGCCTGCTCAGATATACATAGAAGACACAACATAGGCACTAACCATTGGCCTGGGAAACCAGAGCAGCATCTCACGTGTTCAGTCACCAAAACAAACATCTCACACACACACACAGACACACACACCTACACACACTCTGATTTGACGGCATTGCTCTACTGTCACTGTTTCCTTCTGCTGCAGAACAAACCTGAAAGAAAGACAGCTCTGTTTTGTTTACACTGTTACATTTGCACACTTTCATACTTCTATATTTTTAAAATTGTACTCTTTCATACAGTATACCTCTAATTTTCACATATTTCGGTTACATGCTATTTTATATTTTTTTAATATGTCTATCTTATTGTGTTATTTAGATCTAAGTGCACTGTCACTGGTAGAGACCACCTGCAATTTCATTACATTACTGGTGTAATGACCATAAAATCTATTCCATTCTATTCTGTCTGGAAATTTTCTTCTTACCAGAGCAGCACAAGTTTCACCAGTTGCTATGAGGCTAACGATAAGACATGAATAAAAGTGAGTCTTCAAAAAGCAGCCAAAGACTCAGTTATTTGATCTGGCTTTTGTCTTTCTACCATTATTGTCTTGTCTGTTGTTTAATTCTCCTATTGTTTCTTTTCATTTCATTTGTAAATACTCATCCATTCATCACATCCAGGCAGCAACACATTCAACAAAAAGTTGTAGAATCAAGAAACTTTATTATCCGCGTAGGACAATTCTGTGCCGCCAGCAGTAAAACAATGACTAAACACAAGACTACACAATATCACAATCCATAAAAACACAGTTCAGACAATTCATAAATGTGCCATTTAAAATGCCAGTGGCTATAGGAACAGAGGAGTTTTTACATCTTTTTGTCCTACATTTAAGCAGAATAAAGGCCCATACATGCTCGCATTATGTTTGTAAAAAAAAAAGTCTGTTTCAAATGGTGTCAAGTGTCACTGCCTTCATACTTAGATGTATACATCGCATCCATTAGGTTTGTGTTGGCAGTTTTGCAACACAGCATCACAACACTCTGCAGTCTAGATGTACGTGCCTTAAACCTTAAAATTTCTTAGTTTCCTAAGAAAAAACATCCGCTGATTTGCCTTTTTACATACAGCATGGAAAGTCAGCGTCTCATCAATGACAGGGCCGAGGTATTTTTACGGGTTCACCACCTCTATGATTTGATCGTCAGTAGTAACCGGCCAATAATGAAGCATTTCAATGAATTTGCCACACATTTCATGACGATATGTTGATCTTCAAGGTAATGTCAGGTCACATTCTTGTCTCCTGTTGACCCGGCGTCGGAAACATGAGGCACTGAAATAAACCTGGTAAAATCACTGGTGAGTTATTTTTGAAGGAAGTGTGAAGACTACGCAAAGGCAGAGCTTCGAAAGAGTAAACTACTAACCTTTCTTTAGAAAAGGTATCTTCAACATTTTAATATTGAAAACCATTGAGAAAACTGGTGAATGGTGCACTGACTGCGGTGATTGTCTTCCAGGTTGTATGTCAAGTGATAAGGCCCAGGGATCTGTCCAGTCCCTGTTCCTTTAATGGTTCAGATCACGGTCTTTTTGCAGGTCTTGAACCCTTGACAAAGTTCCCGTTAAGTGCAGCGTTGATCCTGCTGTTGTCATGGAGATGATAAAACTGACAAGACAAGAGTAATGTGTTGGAAGGTTTTTTAAAACGGTTTTAGTCGTCTCATCTCCGTAGTTATTTTCTTTGCTTGATGTTGATCCACCACAGAACGCCACAGGAGGTCAGTCCTGCCAGTGGCCATTAAACTCTATAACTCCTCCCTCTGACATATTGACATATTTGACATATTATAGTGGACATATAACAGGAATACTGCAACTCCCTTGTAAATCTATTCTACATTTCTCTACATTTTGGATATAACTACATAGCATTGTTTATTGTTGACTTATTTTATTTTTTTTTCTTTCTTTGCTCTTGAGTTACTTTCTTCCTGTACTTTAACTGTGTTGGAGCAACTGTAATGCACAAATTTCCCCCTGGAGATGAATAAAGTATTTCTGATGTAGTCCAGTGATTTGATCCTTCTGAAACTCAGTTATATCTTTTCTACGACCAGAGGTAGAATACTTAAAGAACACTGTAGCACCAGAAACAAATGAATTCTGCAGTAATTATCCAATGAAAGGATGTGAAGCATTTACTGAGTTAATTCCAGGGGGGGATGTTTGTTTATGTTGCACCAATACACTATTATACATATTTTATAAGAAAAACCTGGGAAATCCCTTGAGAGCAAACACTCAGAAACAGCGAGGAGGAAAAACTCCCTTTGAATGAAAAAAAAACCCCAGACTGGCTTGTGGGTGGATGTCCGTCTGCCTCGGATGGTTGGGGTGAGTGGGAAGAGGAGAGAGAAAAAAAGGTGTAGTGATAGAACAAGAAACAATCCAGACATTGGATGATAGTCAAACACCAGGCCGTTTCAGGAACATAGCGCCTGAGAAAGAGCCGACTCAAAGATATTGACTTATAGTGATGATATATATAAATACATGAGGAGGAGAAGTATGCAGTGCATCATGGGAGTCTCCGGACTACAACATCAGAATTAAGGGATGGTTGAGCATCATGGGAACCAGCCTTAACTATGACGATTATCAAAAAAAAAGTTTTAGGAGTATTTTTGAGAGCAGAGAGGGTCTTCCTCCTAGACCCAGACCAGGATCTGGCTCCACAGGAGAGGAGATCCAGACCTGAAGGCTCAGCCTCCTGGTCTGGTTTTTGGGAACTCCATGTAAACCTGAACTTTGTGTTCTGCTGGGAGATGGGGTCTTTAATATATAATGATGTTTTATCATTATGGGCGATATAGGACCATAAGGAGAATGATTTCTAGACATAACAGGAAGTCGGCGTATTTGGACAAATATCGTGAGAACCAAAGGTGTGAGGGGTGTTTTTTGTCATTCAAGGTTAAGTTTTATGGGTAAGGTATCACACCTAAGGTAAGATGAGGTTTTATTCATCTCCTGATGGGGAAATTACACAGTTGACAGCAGCAAATACAAAAATAAAGTGAAGGGAAGACAGAAAACAGAATATATACACTTGTGAAACAACAAATATAAAGAGAGAAAAAGAAACCTATTTATATAAATATCTATATGCATTTAGATGTATACAATATATAAATATTTACAGTACAGATGCACATGCATGTAGTGTGATGGGGGGCTGTAACTTGGTTTTAATTTCACACTAATTGTGGGCTCAGTCTAATGTATGATGCTTCTTTATGTTGCCATGCTGTTATTTTGCTTAATAAGAAATTAATTAATGCGGCTTAAGGTTCCACGGTAACTCTCGTTATTCAGATGCACATGAAGGAGCAGTGAGCTGCTGTTGATGCTCTGGGATCAGCTCCAGATCTTCATCAGTACCTTGGTCAAAGACACTGACAGGAGAATTAACCTACAGTATGAATACTCTTTTAACATGGGTTCTGTGAGGCATTAAAGCGAACCATGAGCTGTATAACTTTCTATGATTCGTCAGAGAAGTCAAAAGTATTTTCATGCTGTAAATTAACTGAGTTATGGTCCAATTCGATCCAGACATAGACTACGTCTGCTTCGATCCAAAGACCCCTTGTTTGGTCCAGGGAGGTTTCACACATGCACATTTACCTCAGCCTGTAAAGTGTGAAAATCCAGACCAAATGAGGTCAGTGTGAATGCATCCTTAACTAACAGCTATGCTTCACTTTCACCTTTCCTCTTTCATGTAATTGGCTCCACTTGTTCTCACTCATCTACAATAAGCCTCTGCATAAAGAACCCTCAGCTCTAGTAAAGGATCACTTCCCCAGTCAGCTCTGCACTATTCCCTGATGCTGGATTGTAGATTAACCTGTCTGTCATTCCATTGTTTCTCAGCTCATTTGCTCAGAGATCCTGACTCGTTCCACTGCTCATTCTGTACCATACACTAGAATAGAATAGAGCTCTATTGTCACTGTTACAGGAACAATGAAAATACCTTTAGCTCTTCTGTTTATTTTATTTATTGGTTTATTTAACAGGAACATGATACATTCATTCTCTTTGCTGTAAATGCACCAGAGTTAGTCTGATGGCTATTTTTCATCTGCAGTCCCTGGACAGGTAAATGGTAGCACAAAGTTATGAACATGCAATTTGTAAAACAAATTTAAAATACCCAAACACAGACAAGTACAATAAAAGATTTGTAATACAACATTCACAATTGGTAATACATCAGACAAAGTTTAAAAAAAAGTGTATGTATATATATATACATATATATATATATATATAGAGCGGCAAATAATGAAAAATATTGGCAAAATACAAAAACTACAAGATAAAATATTAAATTAACATGTATTACTAAAACACCTTAGATATATAGATATGGATATACAGGATATGTACAAGGTCAAATTAAAAAAAACTAAGTGCATAGGTGTTATTATTGTACTGAGGTTGGGTGACTATTGCATTGTCCAAGGAGGTGGGGGGGTGTGGGTGCATTTAACTGCTTGACACTGCTGTCTCCTGAGTTATGCAACTGAGTCCATAAGAAATCTATGCGTTAAGAGCAGCACATTTACATGAGCATCACTTCCAATTATGCTGACTCCTTAAGGAAATCTAAAATATTTGACTATATGACTGGCCTATTTACAGGTTGCATTGTGCCTGACTGAATAAACAGTCAGCGCTGAAATAAGATGAGCAGATGGTTCTATTCAGGAAACATTCTACTTCATCCAGTGGTTTCTATTATTAGTGTAATGCAAAAGAACTGTATAGCGTTTCCTCCATATTTTTCTTTGTTGGTGCTCAGCAGTGGACTGGACTGACATGTAGCAGTGTTGTAATAGACAGCTGCTTTATCATAGTGTTTTGATTTTAATGGCAGAGCTTCCAAATAATAGATAAAATAAAGAATGGATCTGAATGAATTTAAAGTGTTTATTGACCCTGACATTTGTCTGTCAACTACTGTTGTCTAGTATCTTTTTTTCTCTTTGCTGTTTTCTGGTCTTTTTTATATTTTTATTTATGTGACACTTTTTTGAAACAGGACTCGTGCCTCACAGCAAGAAGGTCCTGGGTTCGATACCAACACCAGTCGGTGGGGCCTTTCTGTGTGGAGTTTGCATGTTCTCCCTGTGTCTGCGTGGGTTCTCTCCGGGTAC
>JAPQRQ010000001.1:32901603-32915194 GCA_037367365.1 Apogon talboti
GCTCTTCCGATCTTATTATGTTATTTTACTAGTCCGGCTCCACTTGTGATGTCATTGGGCTGAATGTAGCCCCGCTGTGACTCCCCTGCTTTAAGACTTTAAGCCAATGTTTGAGTTTCACATATAAATGAATGACTCCATTTTTAATTATACAGGAATTGAATGCAATATGTGAAGAATAAGGGCTTATTAATGCAAATGACATTAACTTTGATGTGTATTTTTAAACGTTGAAGTTGATCTAATTCTCTACTCCGAACAGTCTGCACTCATTGTGCTGAGAATGTGCATAATTGACCTTTTGTGGTGGATGGAGTGGTCTTTCAATTCTGCCTCTTTGTCATTTCGTGTTTAAGGTGTGACAAGCAGGCAGCCGAGTGGCATTTAAAGACATTTACACTATGGTATTTAACAGATCAGATAATTAAAGTCACATTTAAAGAAGTTAAGAGGTACACTGACACTGACAGGTCAAATCCTACTGTTGGATATCAATTACAGCAGAGTGCGACGGTGGCGAATTATCCACCGTGACACATATAATAAATAAAACCCCCTTGAATAAATGACTGTGGAACCAGCAGCGCCTGCAGGATTCCATCTACAAATGACGCAGAGTTACAGAGTTTTGCGCAATTAATAATACTCTCACTTGTAAATAAAGCTCTGAAATAAATCATGCATCAGACAGAGTCATTAGCCAATCAGTGCGATTCAGATGCAGGTTTCATGGAGCTGCTGCTGCTGCTGCTGCTGCACAGAGGAGGATGAACACCACATGGAGGCAGCCTGCGAGCGCAGTCTGCACGGCGGTGAATACTCTTCGCATCAGAAGTCATGCGCTGCACACATCCACGATCAGATTTCTGCTCCACTGATCTTTTACCAGCTTCTCTGTTTACATCTGTATTCCTGGGTTTTTCATTGTGCAAATGAAGGTGCTTTAAAAACACTTCATAGATATAGATAGACTTTATTTCGAACATAAGTGGGCAAAAGAAATTCCAGATTGAAAAGGACGCTCCAATATATGGAAATAAATTAACCAAAAAAGAAAACAAATATTACACAAATGTATAACAGTTTCATTGTGGCTCTTTTACAGTAATTAATATCTGAAAAGGAGTAGGAAGAAGTCGAGATTACATTATCCAACCCCAATTATACACGATTTGGGTAATCAGGTAATGTATACAGTCCATAACAAAAAATAGGTCAGTCATTAAACAAAAAAAAAAAAAGATTATATACCATCAATAACTATTACTGTTGTACTCCTGTTCATTGTTACTGTCTGGAAAATAAGGCTTATATACATCTTTAAATATCATACATCTTTTTCTTATACATCTTTTTAAATGGTGTGTTCGTGACCTCCTCCAATTGTCTGTTCACTCTAGTTTCACCTGACTCCTATGGCCAAGAATTCAACTCAATGGGAAGTCTTTTAATCCAAAAGTCTGTGTGTTTGTCATTTATGAAGCATGTCGTTATCCTCATAGCATAATTGCCTAACTCCTATACAAATGGACAAAAGTATGTGGACACATTGAATTCAGGTGTTTGTTTTCTAACAGGGGTCTGACGTACAAAACAGTAATGACAAATGTAATAATGTAGTTTTATATATCATTGCATTGGTTACTTTATTTAAATTGATGTTTTTGCTTCTAAAATGCCTGAGATGGTTTTTACTTAATTTCTCTCAACATTTTTTAAAAAATTTTTTTATCCATGACTGTGATTTTAAATGTTCTACCTCCTTAATTTCTCAAATATTTTTCGTGCTTTGACTAAATAATAAGTCTGCCACAACTAACCATCTACTTTCTTCACATCTCACTTAGGAAGAAAAATGTCCCATTAAACTTTAAGGAAATATTGATGTTCATAAACTACATGGACAAAAATGTTGGGGCACATCATGTCTACAGCTCAAAAGATGTTCAAACATCAATATTAATAATCAATATGATATTATCACAATATAAAACTATATTATGATATGTGTCATTGTTTTGTATCTCAGACACCTGTTAGAATAGAGACACATGAATTCAATGTGTCCCAATACTTTTGTCCATATTGTGTATGACTTGGATAATTATGCTATGAGGCTAACGATAAGATAAAATAAGATCAAGAAGGTGTTAGGAGATTTTCTGATACAGTGTGTAACGTCTGGTCCAACAGGTGGTGATGAAGAGATGAATTATTCCTCTGATTCATTTATTTTAGATGAAAACCACTTTATCTACTGTTTATTAGAGTAACGTCTCCTACAGCGCCACCTGCTGGCAGTCTAGATCAGGGGGGTCAAACATGCGGCCCGTGGGTCAAAACCAGCCCACCAAAGGTTCCAATTCAGCCTGCGGGATGAATTTGCAACGTGCAGTAATTACACTGAGGATATTAACAGTCAACAGTGTCAAAGTGGTTTTAGTTCAGGTTCCACATGCAGACCAAAATGATCTCAAGTAAAATATCATCATAACTTATAAATAATGACTGCAAATTGTTTTCTTGGTTTAATGTGAGGAAAAATAATATTACATTCTGCCAATAAATAATGACAACTCCAAATTTGTTCTTGTTTTAGTGCAAAGCCCCCCCCCCCATTAAATTATCAAAATATTTACGTTAACAAACTAACCTTAAACAATAAAATTAATAACCTGAACAAATATGAACAACCTGAAATGTCTAAAGTAAATTAAGTACAACTTTAACCATATTCTGCCTGTTAATAAATGGTTTGTGCCTTTGCAGATCTGATCTGTAATGCACATGTATAAATGATAAGGTGAGGCATAATATTGTTAAATTTATTTTTCTTGAAAAATTTCAGTTTCTTTTTTGTTTGGATGGTGTGTAAATATAATTATTTTCATAATTTAATGTTTTTTTGCACTAAAACAGAGGAGAATTTGGAGTTGTCCTAATTTGTAGGTTATTATTTTATTATTTGACTATTATTTGATTTGGACTGAATGAAAATGAGTTTGACACCCCTGGTCTAGATTATTCACCACAGACCAGTTCATGGAAGACAACATTTGCAACTTCATTCACAAGTTTGCATCATATGCATTTCACATTTTATGGAAAGAGCTAATGAAGAGAATGGTGCACACAGAACTGATCCATAACTGTGAATACTTGAACATGTAGGTTATTGTGAAAACATGCTGTGGCTGTTGTTTTGTTTTATTATTAGTTTAAACAAGGGATGAAGTCTGATCTAATGCACCTTATACATGGAATCAGCTACAGAAAGACTGGTAAGTAACAGAGTTAATTTCTCTAATCATGTTAAAGTCCAAACTGAGACTTCTTGAGGCTGACTCAATAACTTGGACTTGTTTTTCTTAATCTGCTTGTAAATGTTATTTTTAGGAACTCTTTATTGTCGAATGTGTGTGTTCTATGTGTTTTAACGATGTAATCTTGTAACTGTGTGTTGCATTTGCTACCCATCATGGTATTTTTTTTTCTGGTTAAATAAAAAAAAAAAAAGTGTACTTGTGTGTTTTCAATAGAACTGGGCCTACACATGGACATGTACATTAAAGGAGTCATTAAATGTAGATTAGTTTTTTATGTACATATGTTGTAGCATAAATAAACCCATCACTGATGAGGATAACTAAACAAATTTACATACCACAGAAGTCTGTAATGACATATTTCACTCTTAACATACACATACTACATTTAAACATATTTTATTTATTGTTGTATATCTCTTCTTTGGTTGTTGTCTTGTTTTTGTTTATTTGGATCATTTTCTAAACCTCTCATCTGCACAACTTGTTGTTTTGATTGTTCATTTTTGTGCATTTTGTGCAAAAAAAAAAAAGAATATTAAATAATAACGAAGCTGAACACAAACCAAGTCTTAACCCCTCAACATTAGTGATGTGTATTGTAGGTTTACTAGTGTGTGTGTGTGTGTGTCCCCATAATGAAAGAAAAACATGACCGCAGACTCAAAGTTGTAACCCTTCATGTGTACTTTTATTTTGTCCTTTTTTTGTCTATTTTCCAGCTGGTCCCACACATTCACACTACTACAGACACACACACACACACACCAACACCAACACATGATGTCCGAACATGGACACGTTTGTGCCCCTTAAGACATCTTGTCCAAAACAACTCAAGCAGGAAGAGACAAATTGGACTCAGTCTGTGTGTGTGTGTGTGTGTGTGTGTTTGTGTGTATGTGTGTATTTTACGGTTCACGTATCTATGAGTTGTCGTTTGGTCGAGGGTAAGTGTGTATGTCTGTGTGTGTCTGTGTGTGAGACAGGTGAAAGTGTGTGAATAATAACAATGTGTTTTTCTCCTCGGGGGCTCCACCAAGCCTGGAGAAATAAAATATTAATGATCAATCACTGCTTTGGGACCACAGACACACATGTGGCACAAACACACACACACACACACACACACATACCCAGACAGACGTGGTATTGTTGTATCCTGTATTTGTGAGCTTTCTGCAGCCGATATCCACTCTTTAAGCAGCCATAAGCATATGCGGATAGCATAGACCTCTGTCAACCATCCTCACTTTTTACTGGGCTACTCTTGAGCAAGGCAGTGTGAAGATGGACAAACGCTGGACACAATGCAGTGGTTATTTCTATCTGATTCCTCTCAACGCTGCATCTGGAAACAATAGAAACTGCAGGAGCGATTTTCATTTAGACTCAAAGTTTGTGGTCAGTGTCACCTACTGCACCCTTGTTACTATATTATCATTATTATTATTATTATTACTATTTTTGTCATTTTAGTCACTTTAACAAATTTTAATGTTTTTTATCTTTTTATTTTTCTATTGAATTTGATGTTTATTGTCTTGTGCTGCTGTACGCTTGAATTTCCCTCTTCAGAGATTATCTTATCTTTCTTCAAACTGTGAGTGAAAACAAGATATATGTGTGAGAAATGGACGTCCAGTGGCCTCGTCAACTACTATGAGATTCAAGATTCTTTATTGTCCTTCAACATGATGAATGAAATTACAAACCACAGGATCAATAGTGAACGAACATTGAAAAACACACACATTTAAAAATAGAGAAAATGAAAAACAACAGGGCAAAGTGCACATAATAATAATAATAACTAAATAAACATAGAAGAGGAGAAATGACTGAATGTAAACAGATTATTTCACGTTATATTACAGTAATTGCACTTTATGTTGTAGTAGTAGATTGCATCGCTGAATGTTATAGTGTGATTGTATTTATAAGACATGAGATAAGATAAGATACACTAGTGATCCATCAAAGGAGAAATTAAAATGTTCAGCAGCGTAAGAAAAGAGGCATCAAATACAACGTAAAATGAGGAGAACATACCATTTGATGGCAGTTGGGACAACAAAATGCAATAAAACCAATGTACGAAAAAGACAAAGTTAGTAAATTAAGAGACTGACTATTCATCTGCTGCTGTAAGGGTTAAAGAAGTTTTCTTTAATGACATTAATCTAAAATGAAAACCCAGAATGTTTCATCCAAAACTTCACCAAACTAAACGTCTTCTTACTGTTTATTTATTTTGCTCTTACATCCAGGTACCACGGCGGCTTACCTTCATCTGTTAATCTGTCCTTAATCAAGTCTAATGTTAAATGTATTTAATGAAGTTATTTTATCGTAAACATCTAATCTGTGACTTCACATCATTTTGTTATTAATTTATTGGAAAATCAAGAAGAGGATTCTAATTACTTTACCTGGTGTGACTTGGACTGCATTATAATCACGTTGCACCTGCTGCTTTCTAGACTTTTACTTTCAAAAAAAAAAACAAAAAAAACTAATGTGTGAGAAATCAGTTCTGCATCTCTGGTTATTGCTATGTAATCGGTGCCTCGTTGGGTATATCCTCATCATTACATTATTGAAATTTATTGAATCCTCTGTTCTCGACTTCTGGACATTTCTACACATCATTTAACTCTGTTATACAAAACACATATTATTCTGTAATATGTAAATAAAAGTTATTCAAAGATGAACTGTGGTAGACAGAGGGGGTTGAATATGATACAGATGATGAAACCTCTTGTGATTTGAGGTTTTTTTTAAAAACAACATAACAAACAGAGCACAATGAAAATAATTAATTAGATAAGGAGTAAATGAGGATCCAATAAAATCAGGTCATTGATGTCTAAGATATTAGTTTGTGATGACTAAGAATTATCAAACCACTTTGCTCTTTGTGGTTAATTCAACAAAATAATCATACATTGCAATTAATAAATAAATTTTAAAAAAGCTGATTTTGTGGCTGATGATGGAATTTATAAAGATGAATAAATTGAAAGACAAAACCAAAAAATAAAATGCAGACTCAACTAAGCACTTGGCAATAAATGGTCTGTAATAAACAAATAGAGTAGATATTTATTGTCACTGTTCTGTTTAGCAGCAAAAACAATTAGTGTAAAAAAGGACTGTATAAAAAAAATCACACAAAACATTGAAAAATGTAAGAAATTTTCGAAAGCTACAAGATAAAATATTAATAATACATATACTACTAAAGTACCAAAAAAACCACTGAAATATACAAAAAGATAACTATCCTACAGATCAGAAATATGTATAACAAATAAGGATATAACCTATATATATATATATATATATATATATGTATATAATATACACAGGTAATGTAGGATATACACAGATAATATAGGATATATACAGGTAATATAGGATTTATACAGGTAATATAGGAGCTATCAGATAATATATGATATATACAGATATCGGATATATACAGGTAATATAGGATCTATCCAGATAATATATACACAGGTAATATGGGATATACACAGATAATATAGGGTATATACAGGTAATATAGGATCTATACAGGTAATATAGGATCTATCCAGAGAATATATGATATACACAGATAATATAGGATATATACAGATATAGAATATATAAGATATCGGATATATACAGGTGATATAGGATATACACAGGTAATATAGGATATACACAGGTAATATAGGATCTATCCAGATAATATATGATATACACAGATAATACAGGATACTATATATACAGGTAATATAGGATATAAACATAAATAGGAATATGTTTAACATAATTATAAAAGCAAATACAACTAATAATTCAATGTTTAACTGGTTTAAAATCATGAACATCCTTCTGTATATTCAGTAACTGAAGGAGGAAAAAGGACTGTTGGAGATTACCAACACAAGAAAAACAACTGGGACCAATGTGACAAAACCAGCGTCTCCAGGGAAAGGAGATGATGTGAAGGCGACGGCCTGAGTGATGCAGACCAGGGTCAGTGGGATCAGGTGTTCCCTGTGGACGCTGACGACAAAACAAGGAAAATACACAACCACAATAACAAACAGCAGCTGTTGTCGCATTTTAAAGACACTTATGCCCTGTCCACACTGATACCAATACTCTTCTAAATGGATATATTCCTTGTCTGTTTTTTTTTTTTAAACCTCTGCACACATTTTATAAAACACAATATCTGGACACCTGAAAACAACCAACACAACTCTGTTTGTGTTAGACTTTAAACTGCAGATATTGTGGATTAGATGATATTGGATGCGGCCGAAGCAAAAGCTTTAGTCTGTCTTATAAACTCAGAAACCTCAGCGTTTGGGTTTCTGAAGTGGATTCTTTATTCTGTAGAGTTCACCACAACATCGATTTTAAAGAGTTTCAAAAATGCTGAACCATGGCCTAATGATGATAAAACACATTTAAAAAACCATAGAAATTATCACTTTGTAACTGCAAAGATAAACCATATGTACAGAATATATACTTATACAATCCAACAGATGCTATAGACCTGCTCTATATGGTCTATATCTACAGACGTATACAGGTGAATGTTCTGAAAACCTCTGCTTTAAAGACCTAAAACACACACCAGCTGGTCACCAGCTCCTCTGATGTGTGGATTCATTCTTTAGATTCCAGTGGTTGAACTCACCAAACTCATATATTTACTCATGTACTGACATACTGGCACTTTATGGATGGATGGATGGAATGAATGGGTAGAATACAGATGGATGGATGGATGGATGGAATGAATGGGTAGAGTACAGATGGATGGATGGATTTTTTTGCTTCTCTGTATTCGACTAAGTTTCTTGTAAGTTTTTAATAAAAAACTAATGATGTATGATTTCATAGAGCACTATAATAATACTATAATAATCTATATAGTAGTTTACAAATGACCTTTTTACTTGTGTGTCTTCTTGTTTTAATTCAATTTGTTTGTCACCTTTAGATATTACCTTTTTTATCACCATTTAATTACTTACTTTTCTCATTTCTGAGTTTCAGTTGTGTGACTTGATCAGTTTTACATTAACTTCAGAGTTTCTTGTTAAACATCTCTTTCTGAATGTGTTATAATTAAAGTTATTATCATTAAGATTGCAGTTATAAATTAACACTGAGAGTGTTATATAAGTGTATTTCTCAGTGATAATATAATATTTCATTTTACTTTTATTTCATTTTACTAAAAACATTTTTTTTAACTGAATAATATTTTAAATTCTACTTTACATTAAATATTTCTACTATTACTGTAGTTACTGACCTGAATACTTTATTTTTTGTGTAATTCCAACAGAAAAGAATAGTGTTTTTTAGTTTTGTTTCACTGTTGGTGAGGTGGTTTGTCAGTTCATAATGAACTTCTGTATGTTTGTTCCTGAGGAGACATAGATTTTCTCTTGTGGGAGAAGTTTGGAAACCACTTCACTGAGGACTTTTTAAAATAAAATAAACAGTAAGTTATTTCTTGGAACATCTTGATCTATATCCATGCATTAAAAATACACATTTTAGATGCAGATCCATCTTAGGTTTGGAATAAAATCTATGCATTTTCCTGATGTTTTTTCCTTTTATTCCATCTTTTTTTTTTTTTTTTTGGCAGTGTGAAGTTGTACACATTGTGACAGCTGTCAAGTTGTCAGGTTAGTTTCTTTAACTTGTTTAAACATCAGATTTCACACTCTCTGCTCCACTCCTCACTCTATATATTGAATGTTCTGCTAAGAAGTTTTGACATTGATTTAAACCTTGGACAACACAACAATATGTCCATGTATATAAATCTGTATATATATTGTTGCTGTCTCAGGAATATGATCAAAGCAGCGTTGTCTTCTAGTATTCATGCACCTCAACACTATGTGCACCTGCCTCAACGCTGCGGCTCAATCTAAACCTCAGATGGTGCAGAACTCTGCAGATGTTTTACAAAAACAAAACACACTTTTCACAGCACAGCATCCATGCAGATGAAGTCAGATACACATAGTTTTGACTTGTTACTTTTAGTGCTTTACATGATGACGTCCAGATTAATAAATAAACTCATTGTGTAGGAATGTGCACAGCATGGGCACCCACAATTGAATTTTAACCATGCATCTGCAGAATGTGGTTTGCTAATAATATATTGAAGTGCAAATTTTCTATTATTTTGAGGTGTTTCTTTGCATCTCAGCTATAGATTGGTCCATACTTAAGACTGCAGAAACTGTCCTCAAAATAATTTAATGAGCAGAAACACACAACTATCATGCTTCTGTACTGATTCACATCATTACGCAATCTACTGAAGTGTTCATCAAAACAGCTATTAACCCTTTCATGCATGAAATATCAGAACCTTAGTCAAGGTTTTTTTCCTGAGTGTATTTATTTTTCTTTAGACGTGAAAAAAAAATGTAATTGAATATTTTTTATGAACATATTTTTCATGGAGCTACAAAAATGTCTGCTCAGCTGGACACCATGTGTTTAACATTGTATTAAGTTAAATGTGTATGTAATAAAGCAATAATGATATACTGTGTGAAAACTATGTAATAAGAGCATTTTTAATGCTGGTAATCTGATGTTTTCTCATATTTTAACATATTCTAATACTAGTTGTTACTCACTTTATGCAAATAATATGCAAAAAAAGCCCTTAAAAAACTGTTAATTACACTATAATAACAATTATAAATTTATTTACACTAAAACATGTTACTGCAGATCAAGTTTGTCAAGAACAGTAAAGTTACAGTAATGGTATGATTTGCAGTGCACCGTAAATACAGCCAGTGATACATGGTGTCCAAATTAGTCGAGGGTTAAAGTCATTCAAGAAATGTCTTTTTTATTCATGTCTGACCCTTAACTTTACAGATAGATGACAAGAAAAGCCAGGCATCAGACTTCTCTCCAAAGCTTTATTTAAGAATCACTGTAAAACTGCAAAACACACATAGAGAATATATCTGTTTTGTTTGTTGCCTTGGTACATTTACATGGCATTATACACTAAATGAATAGAAACTGAATCATTAGCTCAAGGCTAACTTGAATGGGAAATTCCATATATATGCTAACGATTACCATCTACATATTAACTTGAGATTTATAATGTCCCTTTGTACAACAACAAAGGTTCACATCAGAGATACTTTCAGTATACATTCATACAACAACTGAACATAAAAATACTCACAGGCAAACATTTTCCTGTCCATACAAACAGGGGAAGAAAACATGTCTGTTTAGTTCCTTCTTAGGTCTGAACTGACTATGGGAACACTGGAAGTACAAAATATACGCTACTGCAACTTATTCTGACCACTAGTGGGCTCCCTTTGCCTATTAACAACAGAACATCACAAAGGTTGTGTTTGGCGTCTCAGTGTCTTTGAACTCCAAAAGAGGCTGTGCACATTTACACACAGTCAGGTTTTGTCTAATTTGGACCAGTTTTGCTCCTGTTAAAGCTGCACAGTTGTTTGATTAATCTGGACCTGTCTGTCCAAAGGGACTACGGACCAAGCCTGAAGTTTATATTTAGCAGCAATACAGCTTTGGAACATTTTCAAAACACCTATATTATTTGTCTTTCCTTCAAACAGATTTGCTCTAATAATAATAATTAACAACATAAATAATATAAAATATACAATACAATATGCAGAAAAAACAGACAACAGGTAGCATGATGAAAGGTTCCTTAAGTTGTTGTAAGTCTGATTTCCTAGTTTTTGTTCTGTTATTTTATCTGATATTAGTGCTACTTAAGTGTATTCTATCACTAATGCTTACCTCTGCTTCATTTACACCATTAATCAGTCATTTTAGACAATTAATTCATTCAGTACCAGTTGACAAATGAATGGAAACTGTACATAGAGGTCCTAAAATGTTGTCATTATCACTTTGTTCTAAAGGTGAAAGTAAAACACTTTTTCATTTATGTCCTTGATGTTAAAAACAAGTAGAAGCTTTTCAGTAATTAACCCCCATCCCCTTTTATTCAGATTTGTAGTGAATAAAAGTCAGTGGTTATTTTGGGGAACCCTCCATCATACAGCCCTCAGTCTCTCCTGCCTGCTCATCAGCATCCTTGACAACATTATTATTATTATTACCATTCTCATAACAATTTACTCCCTAATATTCCCACAAGGACCAGGCAGGATCCTTAGGCAATTGCACACACACACACACACACACACACACACACACACACACGCACACATGCGCACACATGCACACATATTGTAAAAAAAAAGACAGAGAGGAGCTCACCTATCACCACCATTATTACCCCTTCCCTGCTGTCCCCTTTGGGGAATGGACCGGTCCCTTGTCACCGACTGACATCCCTCCCATGGGTCCTTAATGGTCCACACACACACACACACACACACATACACACACACACATCGACACACTCCGGGATCCCTAAACTCAATTCCCAGGGAGCTGTCAGACTCTCCCTGGCCAGAGACCAGAGGTATCCATGACTGAGCCTTAATGTGTGTGTGCTCCACTGTGTCTAAATTTGAGACAGTGCCACTTTTGACACTTCTTGATCTCGCTGACACATTCTTAGGGGCAGTGGACAGTTATGTTTTTTGGTAAAAATGAAAATAAATAAAAAATAAAGAAAGGCGATCGCTATTGTCTTTTGGCGCAATGCCGGTGTGATTGGCAGAAATCCTCAGGGGCAGAGAAAAAGCCCCACCTAGACACCTGTTTGGGTTCGTGTGTGTGTGTGTGTGTGTTTGATTGGCGTGATGGACATATTTCCTCAAGGCATTATTGACAGTTATAGTCATAATGATGTGAATTTATCCAAATGAAATATATATATGTTTGGACCCCCTATGCAGACTTAATTTAGGTCAAAGTCCCACACAGTACAACTTTTGGACTTTAATTTTAACGCACTAGGGGGGAGATTTCTTCAACTCTTCATATTTGGTGAAATATAATTTGATTTTTTTTCCTACTTTCTGGAAATGTCTGTGTGGGAAAACAGAAAATTCACCAAGAGAAAGTCTCCTTATAAGTAGAACTAAACACCACCTGACATGAAGATGTCATAATTTTCAGAAAACGCCTTCATTTAATTTTTTACTTTTCAGTGTGCAGTATTTTTCTTCCTTTTGGGCTTTTAATTGGATATTATTAGGAATGCGCTAATCTGAAAATGAAGTGGGTCAATCCTACATCTTCTACACTTAAGTGTGCTTCTTTAATTTCATGCATACGATCTCATAATATATGTTAAAGGTGCTGTTACTTTACTGTTGTTTTTATTTTCCTTTCTATATTCAGTTTAATACATGCTTCATCAGGTGAATATCATCTTGTATGAAATGTCTAAAATTGCTAAATTATGTATTTCAATAACCGGTAGTTCTGTATCTCTGCAGCTACAACAATGTAAACTATACATGTGGTCGCCATTTAATATTTTTTAAATAGACTGACTTAATGATAAACAGATGTATAATAATTGGATGATACTGATGTTTTGTCTTAATATGCAAAATAAGTATGAGATTGTCTCGGAGGTTAAAGAAAGCAACAGGCTTATAAATACAATGGTAAATATATTAGCGAGACAGGAGGACAGGCGTGTTATATGAGGAATTTTCCACCAGTGAAATTAAAAATAATGGGGTTAAATTGAAGTAGGGGCTAGAGGTGTGAAAACAACCCGGTTCTGACAATTTCACCCTTAAAAAAAACCAAAAAAACCTTAAAGAAAAGCCTTAATGGAAAAGGATTTAGAGTACTGCATTAAAACACGTCTTAAAATTAACCAAAAAAACCCCCCAAAGAACAGAACAAAAAAAATATGTAATGTACCTAGACAATACTTCAAAATATAATGAATAGATGTAATGAATAGAGTTACATCTGTCATTGTTGGGCTGTAAAATAAAAAAAAAAGATGTGTAATTATGAATATAAGACACCAATGTACAAGGTGTCCATAATGACATAATATTAAATATGTTTATTTAGTGCTCATATGTTTTCATTTGTTTTTTGTGTTTAGTGTGGCTATAATTGTGTGCTGTTATAATTTCCAATATTTGCTCTTGTATACAACATTATACATTATTATTATTATTATTATTATTATTATTAATATTAATAATAATAATAATAATAATAATAATAATAATAATAATAATAATCATAATAATACT
>JAPQRQ010000001.1:32921972-32932151 GCA_037367365.1 Apogon talboti
GACCATGAAAAGATGAATAACTGTATTTTACACCAATTATTGACATGTATTGATAGGATTAGTGGATCAACAGATATCTGTAGTTACCGTGGAAACAGTCATCTTCTACAACATTGATTTGCTGAAAAAGTCACTTTTTCTCCAGTTTTCTCTGCTGTAAAATAACCTTTAAATTTACTCTGAACATTAAATACATTAACATAATAACATAAATACAAAATACATGATTTGCACTGAAAAATGCAAAATACAGAGGATAATATTTTAATAAATGATGATAAATCACTTAAGAAAGATTAAATAAAGAGAAAAAAAAAATTTGGGAATTGCCACAAAAGTAGCACTGGGTCTTTATGGGTTAATGAGGCAAAAAAAAAAAAAGAAAATCAATATCTACTTTTCATTTTGTAATAATTTCCACAGATCTGTCTATTCATTTGCTTTTGTAATGCATGTGTTAAATTGTAAAGAGGCACCTTGTATAATGAAGTAACAGCAATAGTCATCTCTCATATTAAATGTCTTTCTTACATTTGCACTCATGTATTGTCTTGTATTCGCTGATACAGTACGTTTAGTTCTGTTCTGCTGGAAACAATAGTGAAAAGTTACAGGAATCTGAATCCACAGACAGAAACAGTGTCAAACAGAGGATGGGAAGTTGCTAATTGGGAGATGAAGAACAGTGGATCAGGGCTTTAATGCAGCTCAAGTAAAGCTCATTTGTTTTTCCACATTGTTTACGGGAAAGTGGAGGATATCAGTGAATTCTGAGAAAGTCGAGGATGTCAGTTTCAAATTAGAGGCTGATTTTATTTATTTGTTGGGACAATTACTTAAGGCCAATTAGGGCTTAAAGCCAATCAGCCTCTGTAGCTCTGAGATAAATAAATGCGTTGGATGGAGCTGTTTACGGCAGCGGCCTCATGATAATTACTCTGAGCTGGTTCCAGTTTTAGTCCGATGTACAATCCATCTGAACACAGATTTATGGCACTTTTTGTTAAATCACATTCTGATTTTCCTCATTTTGGGGAGTTTATTGAACTATACACTGCTTTACAGCTCAGTTTTATGCTATAAATACGGTATTTATTTCATTTTTCTGCCTCCTTTACACTTTTCTTTCCTCTTTTTGTTGCTGAAAGAGCTTCGTCATAATTGGTCAAAAACTGTTGTGTGTTTTTAACCAATAAAATGAGCATTTAGTCAGCTCATTTGCATTTATTATGACACACACTGTAGCAATCCCTGCAGGCAAAGTAGAATGAATGTGTGAATCTATGAAATACTGATCATAACCCATCTCCTTTTATGTATTTATTTATTTAGCGCCCCCTACAGGCAGGACTGGATTTCTTCTTCAGTATTTTTGACTTTTCTTCTTTGGAGAGTCCAAAAACTCAAATGAATATGACAAACTTCGAAAAAAGCTTAGAAGTTAACATCCCCTGCAAAACATCCTCTGTGACTTACCTTAAAGTAAGAGATTCTCACATTTAAGTCTTATAAAAGTTCTCTTCTTCTGGGTAAAGAACTGGTGAAGACATTACATCAGGTGTGTTTCCATACACTGCATTGTTCAACAGTAAAAGCAGTTCCTGTTTCCTGAAAAGCTAAACATCTCCCTCTACACACAGATAAACACACATACAGTAACACACATTCAGCGCTTTTACAAAGGAATCAATGGCACAAACACACATAAACTCACCAGTATACACACACACACACACACACACACACACACACTCAGAGGATTAGGATGAAATATATCAGTCAGTGTGTTGTGCTAATGTTATCCACATTGCGCTCCAGTCTGATGTGATGGATGTGATGCAGTTTGATTGATACCGTGGTTATTGTAAATTGAATCAATACTGCAATGTTTGGCTGTGGGAGGGGCCGTCCGCGTCCCCTGACGGTCGGGACGCCCCTGCAGAGGCTCCGCTCTGAGACGACCAACAGTCCACCTTGGTCATGTATGTCAATATGTGAACGCTGAACGACCGCACTGACGCCGTGTCCCTGGAAAACACACATGGACCGATCGATAACCCTCAAAAAGGACGGAACATATGAGTCGACTCAGCCCAGTGTTGGAGCAGTTTTACAATACCAGACTTAGAGGTGGAGTCCAAAATGGGTTTTATTTATAGAATCCATGATATGAGAGATGATGTTCAGAAACAGGCTGGTACAACGTTCTCTGGACTAGGTTATGACGACACAAGAAGAACCAATAACATGAATGCAAAGTAAAAGATGGAACAAAAAAACCAAAAAAAGCATTTATTTTGGATATTAGAAGAGTCAGTAAAAATGTAGACATCATGGTATAGCTTTGAAAAATGTATCATAAAATTGATTTTTTGGATCTAAATCTACTTCATTAAATGACTGAAAACATTTATGAACTCCACTTGAATGTAGATTATATGTATAATATATAGCTTGTTTCTTTAAATATGAATGTTTTTCGTACAGTTATTTTAGGTGGGGAGCCCTCTATTGACGAGCCACCACTGATCAGATGACAGTAATCTGATTAAGAGAAGTCAGATTAACACACCTGGACCTGCTTGTATACAGGTTGATCCTGATATGTGTCATTCTTTTACAACTGTGTACGTGCAAAAGCAATTCAATTATAGAAAACGGAAATGACAGAGTTAAAGTTCAGACTTAGTTTTTAGTTTAGGCTCGATTTTGTTGCTTATTTTATTGATTTTTATTCATTTTCTTGCTTCATTTGTCCATTTTTTGTTCATTTTTGTTCATTTTGCTTTTATCTTTTCCACTTTTATTCACTTTGTTGCTTATTTTATTGATTTTTCCTCATTTTGTTGCTTCTTATATCCATTTTATATTCATTTTTGTTCATATTGTTGCGTCCTTTGTCCAGTTTTTCTTCATTTTGTTGATTAGTTTGTCCATTATCTGTTTTTTTAAATTTTTTATTTTGTTGCTTCCATTTCGTTTTCATGAGTTAATAAAAATGAACAAAATCTGCTCAGCCTTCATTCTTATTTTTTTCATTTGCAAGATTATAATATATAGAATAGAATAGAATAGAATAGCTTTTATTATCATTGTGTGTACAGTGAAATTAGTGCTACTCCAGTCAGTGCAACAATATTGATTAAAAAAAAAACCCAATACTTCAGAAAATAAAAAAATAGAGCGCATATAAAATTACAAAAACTAAAAATAAGAAAAGAAAATAGAATATAAAATTTTACAATAATTAATATAAGAATACAGCTAAAGTAAAAAAAAAATAGACAAAATATGAATAGACCCAATATTAACATTTTGTACCAGTATGTATATTAATTAAAAATATTTAATACATTTTATCTATGCATAAAATTAGCAGTATGTATATCTGTGAATAAAATTAACAGTATGTATTACCAATGAAAACAGTGCGTATATGTATGAACTCGAGTCTACAGTATATAGAAGACCTCTGATTGATCTGAGACTTTTTCTGACAGTGATAACAAATATGATATGTGAAAAGTAGAGTTCAGGCTTAAATCATGTGTGATTACATGTTAAATTACACGGAGCCATTTTCCAGTTAATGTGGGTGTTTGTGATGTGGAGGCGAGGCGCTGGTACCTTCCAGGGACTCATTGGTTTCAGTTCATTTCAGATCGGATCAGTGACGGAAACACTGGGACCGATCAGGGGATAAACTGTTGGGTAAATGTGGCAGAAATGAGCAGAGAAAAACAAATGTGACTGGTAAGAGTGAAAGGAGGAGATGAGAGGAGATCAGTGGTTTTCAGTAATAGATACACACACTGGGTTTCATCAGAAGAGTCCGAGTCCGTCCACTGCATCAGCCTGAAAAAAGATATACGACCTCATAAAGGGACGGAGACGGAGGTTCAGTTTTGTCCATTTTATCTTCATTTTCGTTCATTTTATGTTCATTTTCCTTCATTTTGCTTTTTATTTTATTCACTTTTGTTCAGTTGGTTGCTTCTTTTATTCAGTATTGTTGATTTAGTTGCTTATTTCAAAGAATTTCGTCCATTCTGTTGCTTCTTATGTCTAGTTTTTGCTCATTTCTGTTCATTTTCTTGTTTACTCATATTTTGTCCATTTTTTTCAATTTGTTTATTTTGTCCATTTTTTTTCTTCAATTTGTTGTTTATTTTGTCCACTATCTGTTCTTTTTATTCAACTTGAATTCAGTTTTGTTCATTTTGTTGCATATTTTATAGATTTTGTTCTCATGTTGTTGCTTCTTTTGTCCATTTCTCATTCATTTTTGTTTATTTTGTTACATATTTTGTTGATTTTTTTATTAATTTGTTGCAAATTTTGTTGCTTATTTTATTAAATTTTCTTAATTTTGTTGCTTCTTAATCCATTTTTTGTTAAGTTTTGTTCATTTTGATGCTTCTTTTATTCAATTATGTTCATTTTGTTGATTTTATTGTTTTGTCGTTTTGTTTCTTCTTTTGGCCATTTTTCATTCATTTTTGTTCATTTTGTTACTTATTTTGTCCATTTTTCTTCATTTTGTTGCCTCTCATGTCCAGTTTTTGTTCATTTCTGTCCATTTTGTCATTTACTTTGTCCATTATCTGTTCATTTTTCTTCTTTTGTCCAATTTCATTTTCATTTGTGTGGAGTCCCATGACAGATCTGAGACAAAATGTCCTTATGTTTTTGATCAGTGGCGTACATTAAACAAACATTAGGCCTAAATCTAAGTCTCATCAGTGGTTTCCCTCATCTGCCTCCTCGCTGTAACACTGTTCAGAAAAGTTTTTATTTCATCAACACCAGAACAACTGAACCCCATGTACCATCACCATGTTCTATCCATCAACCTGCCATGTCCTCCATCTGCAGCTCTCCACTTATTTTTTAATTTCCCAAACTAAAGCTGTTATTTGCTCGACTTTCACCCCGTCATTTGTTTTTTTTTCTCCCTCATTCTGGTCTTTGTCTGATCGTCGCATCCGTCCGTCCATCTGTCTCCCACGTCATCCATCCATCGGACCTCATGTCAGCCCTCCTCTCCCTCCTCCCTCCATCTGTCAATCTCTCTATTATCTATCCATCTCTTCTTTCTTCGGGCTTTTTAGCCTTTTCCTGCTCTCAGAAATCATGACCTCCATCCCTATGGGGAAATTTGTCCTGATAAAATGTCACTCACACACACTCGCATGCAAACTTACTCATAAACAATACAGCGTGCGCACACATACTCATACACACACGCACATATCCAAAAAGCCTGTATTTGTCCTAATAAAACGTCAAGCCGGCAGCAAAATGAACTGTAATGACTTTCAGGCTGTACTAATGGCCAATAAATCCTGGATTAGGAAGCTCACACGCACTCTCTCGCCGTCACACACACACGTGCATGCAGTCATACAAACACACCCACACAGGGTCATGTTTCATGGCGTGCTGCGCTGGGTTCATTCAGGAGTCAGATGGGTAAAGTTTTAAGCTGTTTTCTGCTGTTAATGACTGTTGTGCTGACTTTTATAATAACAGCATGGAAAGGAATCAGCAGGAATTAGCATGCTAGGATCATTTAAACCAATGATTCATGATGACTAGGGCTGGAAGCCATCGCACAAACACACACTCTCATGCACGCACAGATAGAGCGTTCGCACACATAAACGCTTCCATCAGAGAATTTCACTTTATGACAGTTCAGAGTCATTTTCCGGCTAAATGTACAAAATAAAATCCCGGAAGCAGTGTCTCCGTCGTCTTTCATTATCAGCCGAGTGATGGATGCGTTTCATCGCTTTATTTCAGAGAGAATCAGCAGGATAAAGTGCAAATGAGTGGGGAAATTGTGTATGAGGGATTTTTTAGGGGGGATTTCTGCTGCATTAGATAGTATGGGGAGGAGAATAGTCAGTGAGTTTACAGTGATGGATGATGAGGAAGCAAAGGTCATCAGTCAGGCTACATTTTAGTTCAGTAAAACTAAGCTCCCTTCGGAATACATTACAACCACCACTGCCACCGCTGCACAGCAAACGCAAGTTTTCCTGGAAAGATAAACACTAATTCAACATATTTCCGTTCTCCATAAATAGTATTAATGGTGTAGAACGGCTCTTTTCCTTGAAAGTTTCATGTTTTTCCTGTAAATATCAAAATAATACTCAATGGGAAAAGGGGATTTTGCATAACTTCAATTCAGTTCCTAAAAAATGTCATTTCAGCCAAATACCGCATGGTTGAGGAGATAATAAACTCCATGTCTACAGCTAACTTCATCCAAAATAACCTCAGCGTTGAAAGATGCTCCACATAACACTGAGTATCTGTGCAGGTCCCACTAATTTGGACAAAAGAACAGGTATGTATCATTTGGGATACAAAATGTTTGCATTATTCCTTTCATATAAGTTATTTTTACCAGAAGAAAATACATTTATGAGCAGTTTTAACCACAGACTCTGAAGAACGGTGATGTCACCCATCGGTTTCTGAACTGTTGTTTTGACGCCTGTAGTTTGTGGTTTGATTATCACCAGGTTGGGTTTTTAGAGGACATGACTATATTTGGACAAAAGGGGCAGAACTACAGGAGCTCATGTAGTCAAATGTGAGCTAATGCTAAAGGTTAGCTTATAGCATAATAAAGTACAGCAGTTTTACAACACTGTTGGTGTAGCCCAATGGTTCTCAGCCTTTTTAGACCAAACGGCCCTTTACGTCATAATGAGCCTCGTGCCCGTAGCTCGATAGGTACCGCGGCGTACCTTATTACAGAGGAGCGGGGTGGGGGGTGGCCAGCAAATTTGCCATTGACATAACATGCTGCTTGATATTAATACATATACCGTCTACTGCCCCCTTTTTCGGTCTCAGCGCCCTCACTTTTAGCTTTCTCGTTCCAAACGCCCCCCCGACAGTGTTCCAACACCCCTACAATAGAGGCGGCACCACCCCTGTTGAGAAACACTTGCATAACCCATTCACAACAACTACACTAAATATAGTTATATAAAGTCATATATAAAGAAATGTGTTTTGTGACATAAATTGAAATTAAAACCTGGCAGTTGATTTTAAGATGGACCATCACAATATTTATTAGAGGGTACAAATAAAATGTTTGAGCCAGGGCTTTCTGATGTTAATTTGAGGTCAACCAGTAGGAGAGTCTATAATAATGACCTTATTAATGCACTGATATCAACGCTACCTATCATCCATAGATACTATGAGAAATACCTGAATAAATAAACGACATTAAGAAACCTGGGAGGGGCAATTTTTATCTTTTGAGCAATTAAGCGTTGACTCATTTGTTTCAGTCTCAAATTAATAGAAAGGAAAAGAAGAGAGAAAGCAACATATAAATATTTACATGTAGTGATATATGTTTGATATATGTGTTGTCCATACATGAACATGGATGAGAATTCATCTAAAAGCCCAACCCTTAACTTAATGTATTCAAATGCATTTATTTTTATGGCATTCGTCACTGCAATGAATATTTACTGTTGTCCCTCAAAGTCAGTATTTATGGTTAAGAAGCCAAATAATAGCCAAATAATAATTACATTAATGGTTCCATTGGCACTGATTAACATCAGTTTTAATCCTAATAATGGAGTTCACCCATTTAATTCAGGTACAGGTACAGGTGAACCGTATTGATCCCCAACTGGAAATCCACGATTCATTCAATTCAAACATGTTTCAAAGTGAATATGTTGGCTTAAATAAATGATCAAGTGGATGTTTTGTTTTACCTCTGACTACAAGGACCAGATCCATGGAAGGATTGTGTTGGTACGTACAGGTGTGAGTGAGAAGATGTTGCAGGTAAATCACAAATCATTCACAACAGGTGGAATTCACTGTAAACCGTGTTGCCAAGCAGGTAGCGCCAGTGTTGTCGGATGTAAACGAGGGAATATTCACACATTTAGTGTAAAATCAGCCTCTCGACATGTAAATGAACTTTGTTGAAAAAAATAGTGTAATTCACAATCAACCAGCACAAATAACTGCATCTGGATGGTGCAAATAGAGTATTTCTCTGTGTTTTTTCGAACTGGAGTTTGTGAGGCTCCAAATATACTGAATTTATGTTTAATCAGATCCAGCAGAAAGTCTTCAGTCAGATATGGGAGGGATGAGGTCAGTATGATTAGACTGCTTTATCACATGTCCATGCATCCATATTATCCCGTTAATGACACATTTGCCATGAATAGTAAAAACATTAAAGACCATCAGATTCTTAATGATCTGTGCTTTGTATAACTGAACCACAGCCTCTTTTGGAGTTCAGAAATGCCGTGATATCAAATAGAGCACGGGTGTTAAACATACGGCCCGTAGACCAAAACCGGCCCGCCAAAGGGTCCAATCGGGCCCGTGACAAAATTACACTGAATATATTAAAAATCATTTTAGTTCAGGTTCCACAGTCAGCCCAATTAGATCTCAAGTGGATCAGACCAGTAAAATACCATCATAATAACTTATAAATACTGAAAACTCCATGTTTTTCTCTTTGTTTTAGATTAAAAACAAAAAAACCTTAACACTACATGAAAATGTTTACATCTACAAATTATCCTTTCACAAAAAACACCTGAAGAAATACGAACATGAAGTGTAATTTTACCAATATTCTGCTTGTTACTAAAGGTTTTGTGTATTTGTAGATCCGCTGTGATCTGTTTATAGTTTATGTTAGTCACATTTTTCATAGCATCATTTGTAGATGTAAACATTTTCATGGTGTAATTTCTCTTTTTTCACTCTAAAACATAGAGAAAAGTTCGGAGTTGACATTATTTATGTATTATTATTATATTATATGACCTCAGATCATAGTGGGCTGTACGTGTACTTGTGATATTAAGTATTGTAATCTTGTCAGAGATAGATCGATTGTATTTCAGAGCTGCCTGAATTACACTGATTAGAGCCTATTTTAATGTGCATTACAGTACATTGTGTTATGGTCTTACTATAATGATGCTAATATATGTGTAGGTATATTTAAGCTTATATTCATGTTATCTTATATTATTTAATTGATAGTTGAGTATTTTCTTGTTGATAGGAAGCAGCTGAATTAATATATGACTAAGGAGTATGGAACTATGGAATAGAGGTGGGTGTAAATACAGTAAGTTCTTCTTCCCACTCCTTTTCAGGCACATATTACATTATATAAAACAAATCAGGTGTATATATGTGTCTCTATTGTACATGCATCAAAAATAATTATGTAGAGTTCTGTGTGCGTCACTCAAGACACAATATGAGGGTTTTCTCCGTTTTTATTATTGATAAATTTGTGGCTGAAATGCAGAAAAACATCTGAAACACCAGAAACTCAGACACAAAACAAGAGCAAATGGTACTGGGGAGCGAAACTTTATGGGTATAATATATCATTAGTGCAAAAATGTTTGTGAGTGAGTGCAAAAAAAAAAAAAAGAGCAGACTGCAGACAAACATTTCCGAAATAAATAACCCCAGCCAGACCTTTCTTACTTCAGTTCCTATTCATCTCGCCTCATTTTTGTGAAACAACAAGACGAGTTTGATTTGTTGTTCCAATTTTTATTTCCACTTAAGTAATGATGCCAAACAACTTGTAATTATTTTTGTGGGTTAAAACATAAATGGATGTTTTTGCAGCTTTTTACAGGGGCTCTATTCTTCTCTCATAACTCCCCGAAAACCCCTTCCTCTTATTACCCAAAATAAAAGTGCTTCTTTGTTTGATGTTTTTTTTCTGACAAAACACTAAAAGGAAAGAAAGTACACGGCTCCGAACAGCTTGTTAAAAACTCATTAAAATTACACGGTCTCCTCCTCACTCTTCAGAATCTCTAAATAAGCGAACACTGTTAATTTCTAAAGATTAACCGTCGGACACTGGACACTCTTCGAAAACTCCATCTTCAGTGTCTTAGGAGTGATGGTTTCCACTTTATAACATCACACATGTAAAAATAGGACCAGTGTATCTTACTGTCATGTTCTATCAAGAATCAATCCCCAGTTGAATGTGTGAGGTTGTCAGGTTCTGTTCTATGTTCCAGTCCTGTGGTCTGGATGAAGATCAGTCTCCAATAGAAGTGGGTGGTACTTTCACTGGAGGAGAACTCAACTAATTCAATCAAAGTCCATATATGA
>JAPQRQ010000001.1:32953990-32966398 GCA_037367365.1 Apogon talboti
CTAATGTAAGTACTGATGTTCAAAGGGTTAATGTGGATGTTGACAGGTGTCTGGATCAGCACTGATGTTGGTCTAATATTATAAAATACATGTTCCTTTCACCTTGCATGTGATTTTCTTGTATTTTTTATATATAGTTCTGCTATTTTTTTTCCCCACTTGTGGGTAAGGAACCAAATATGGTAACTTCATTGACCTTGATTTTCTAGATAATAAAAAGAATAGAACATTTTCACAAAAGTAATAAAGTCTTATTATGTCCTTCAATAACACACTAAGGTTGAATTGTTGACTTTCAGAGTATTTCTATGAGTGAACTATAAAGGGTGAAAGTCCCAACAGGGAAATATTTTGATAGTGCCACATTGCAGCTGCTATGGTAAACAGAAATAAAAAAAAACAAACAAACAAACCAAAAAAAAACCTCAGTCAGTGAAAGAGCTGAAAATGAGAAACTGTCTTTTGACTGGCAGTTCTCCAGGTGAGAATACCTTGTTAATGGCAGTTCAGAGGAGAAGGAACTGACTGATCCAAGCAAAAAACAACTGCTTACAACCAACAGGTGGACTTCAGCAGCACATGCATCAATGGCCTCTTAACTGTTGGATTTTTTGTGTTACTTTCATCACGTCACCCAATGAAACCAGACCCTAAGTTTGGGAACCACTGTATTATACAATACAAAGCAACTAAAGGACAGATAATAATGAAGACAGCATAGAGGTGACAGAGATTGAATCTTGTTCTCATACATGGAGTCCAATAACACATCCATGTATCCACTCATATATGAGATAACAGGTACTTGAATTACCCATAAGCGGCCAGGTCTTCTGATCGTTCACCAGACTTCAGATGTAAATGGAACAGTTCCTGAATACACACACTAGCCATTTTATTAGGTACACTTTACCACTGGGTCAGACTCTCTTTTGTCTTGTGGCATAGATTCAACATGGTGCCAAAAACATTCCTCTGGAGTTTCTGTCCATAGAGAGACATTGAGATGATGTTTAATATTCAGTAATGCCATGACATATCACCTGTATTTGTTTTTATTGTTTTATTGTTGTTATTTTTCTATAGTTTTTCTTTTATTTTTATTATCAGTTATTATTGATTTTTAGATGCTTTGATTTGATTGAAAAACACTTTGGTCACTTTAAGTATTGTAAAGGGCTCTACAAATAAATATTGATTGATTGATTGATTGATTGATGTGGGCTTTGCAACATGGCGCATTATCCTGCTGGAAAACTGTCATAAAGGGATGCGCATGGTCAGCAACAATACCTCCCTTTTCCAATACTGCACTCTAGGTTGTGATGTGTCCTTTTGTCTTTTTTGTTGAGGTGCATATGTGGTCGTGTCAGTAAATCTAAACTAGTGAGAACAAATATCTACTGGCCTGCATACTGGGATTGGAAACTTAAAATTGGTTCTCAAATTAACAGACAAAAAAATCCATATATACTTTTATATTTCCGAGAACACCTATTTACAATGAGAATAGAATCAGGACATTCCAGCAGCCTTCATAAAAGTGACATGTAGAAAAGCAGATACTGGTGGTGCATCTGCACAGTTTCATGCATCTATTCATTATGTTTTTCCATACACATTCTGAATACTGCAGACCCCTAATACAACAAATAGGAAGGATCACACAACTTCCCAACAGGACTCATACTGAAGACAACTCTGGTTTGGCATTTCTGTAAAAATTTACATTCCTTAAACGTCTTCTTTCAAATGAGCATTCAGTGTGATGTTCTACCTGCTCTTTATTAATTTACCATTTTGGGAGATCTTTTTCTTTTTCCTTGTCTGAAGTAGTTGATAACTTTGCCAAAAATCTACGGCAAACATGACAGTTATGATCGCACATTTATATTTTAATAATGACATGAATAATTTATCAAGACAGATTTAAAGGGAAATCCATATGACAGCATGTGCAAGTGAGAGCAGTATCTATACATATACATACGTGAATATTGACTACTAATACGCTGGCATACACACCGTCTTCCTACATTCATGCGGGACGGTGTATGTTTGCGTGTACATAGGTGTTTTTGTGAATGTCTGGGTGTGTGTTTGTGAATAGGTGAGACCAGTTAGTGATGGATAGTCTGTTGACAATTCAAAGATGTCAGCTGAGTAAAGTATGCTAATGCTATTCTCCGCTCAGCATCCAAACACAGCAATATATTCAAGAGTGTAGCTAGAGCACTGATAATTAGCTCTGTGTGTGTGTGTCGCTGTGTGTTTGCGTGGAGCTGCCTGCTTTCCCGTGGACTGAGATTATAGAGTCATTATCAGGTCCAGATTATTGTAATTTCTGGAATTAAATTCATTGCTGCTGCTCCTGCTAATTGCTGTGTTTTATGAGCACTGATAATAGTTTTGTGTTTTTTTCAGTTGGTTCCTAATACGTTTAACAACACTGTGTCACAGAAAAGGCTTGGCAGATTATTCATCATTAGATTAGATCATTAGATTCTGGTGACCAAAAGCTCAAAGTTCACTGTGTGTTAAATGCTGAGTATAAAACAAACTCTGAAATCTCAAGTATTGATTTGACAATTAAAATGAATGTATTCTATCTTTAACCAAGTGTGGTGTTGGTTAATGACCACAGCTGTCCAGTTACCTTTGTCTTTGCCTTCCTTGCAACAGGCTATGAGCGACTTAGACGAGGGAATCTAGCAATTCTACACATTGACCTCAGACAATACAATACCCCTCGGGTTGTTTACAGTACCATGTTGTAACTACTGAGACTTTTCTTCTGGTGACACTGCTTATTGAGCCAACACCTAACCAGACAGTGCGGTGACAGTATTAGGAGTGCTGTTACTGCTAAATGAAGCTGGAGTCAGATTCACATGCGGAACACTTGACAACAGCGTACCTTAGCCAATTGGATGATAGGGTTTTACATCATGACCCTGATAAATGCTGAGCTTAGTTGCAATATAACCTGTATCTTGCATATAATTTGCAGTTCCAAGAGTAAACATAGCTCTGAGAGACCATTTCTTAGGAGATGCTGAAACCTACTGCAGTGCCGAAAAGATTCACTGTCAACAAAATACAGAAAAATGAGGATAATGAGAACCCAGCAAAAGGAAACTAAAGAGGGAAAAGCATTACAAACTCTATCCATGTGTTAAATTTTAATTTTGTCCCTGATCTACAAAGCAGAAACTGAAAAGGACTACCGGCAACGCCAAACTCCAATAACAGTTGATCCAGATATTTTCTTTCACCCAGGAAACAGGAGAGAGAGGAACTGCAACTTAATAGAACACAGATGAGCTGACAAGGTTCAACATGGCTGAAAACTGTGCATAACACTTACTTTCCATGGGTCAGTTGGGTAGAAAAGTAAGCAATTAGTTCCTTACACAGACCTACAAGACTTTTCAGAGACAAACAAGTGTAAAGGTTTAGCGTTACAATTTGTCTATGTGCAGAACAAAAGTCCTGTTTCAGGGAAACAAGTGCTGCACCAAGCAGATGGTGGAGAATGAAAGATGAGTAGCTATCAGGGCCTTAAGGGCACTACATTGACAACAAAACCAAGTATCCACTCGTGGCCACATTCGCTCATTCCCAGGAAAGGTAGCGTTTGATGGATGGACTGGAGTTATGGTCTGAAATGAGTCAATCTGTGCCATGTAAAGTTCTCCTTCTAATACAAGGCAACATATCAAGAGATCGTCCACATGTTGTATCAGCGTCAAGTCAATAAGAATGTCTGCCAAATCTTGCACTACCAAGCAATTGAAGATTGATGGGGGACTCAAAATATCCCTGAGGGAGATGGGTGTACTCATATTTCTTCCCATCAAAGTTGAACGCGAAGAGATCGTGCGATGATGGGCGCAAAGGGATACCGAAGAAGTCTGAGCATGGGTCGATAACAGAATAGCAGCAGGTGTCATTGGAAATGATTGATAGTAGCGTATACAGGTTAGACCCTATTGGGGTTTTCAAACTAAAACTAAGTGGCTTTGAGCTCGGAGGTCAAGGACCAGCCACCATTTGCTGGAACTGGCCATCGTCCCTTGTAAACCCGCTCCTGTTCGGCCAGTAATGATGCAACAAATGCTGTCTGATTCATTCTTTTTGAGTGGACACTGGGTAAATTTGGATGATGACTGGTTTAACAACTCTTACGTTCACCATCTCTCAGGTGGGTAGTCCTCAAGGACTCAGGAACTCTATCCAAGGATGGTTGCATCCATATATGGACAGTAAAGTCCATGACTGACATTGTCAAAAGAGGTTTAGGTCCTCAACCTACCAACTATAACATCCCTTGCTCCAGTGGACAGTACAGGCTGTTCTGACATGCAGTCCTTTCTTCTGTCTGGATACATAAGGAATAGTCCAATTGTTGCACTATATTTACCCTGGAGTGTTGGGGAATACCCATGGTACTCCAGTTGATAGGGTAACAAACAAGGGTTTTGCTATAAAAGTAGGAGTTCCTGGCATAGGTTCACCATAAATGGCAGCCAGAATTTGAAAATTTGGAATTGAAAAAGTAGTAACAGGTACAAAGCCCAGCAGAACTAGAATAACATAGACAAACAGCTTTTAGATTGTGGCCTTCCATGGGTTATCATAAAAACTGACTCCCCTATGTTTTATTCACCTCTTGTCGTGGTTACTTTTCCTTTGTCTCCACTTATCTTCTGATCTCCTTTGTCCTTGGCCCTCAAATGCCCTTTCTACTGCCAAACTGTATTTCTGATTGATTGTTCCTGTAATTTTTGCAGAGTTTTTCTGACTTGTTGGCTAGTGGACACATCAGGTGCTTGTCTGTGGAGGACACTTTGCCCTAGAGTCCTTCAGTCAGTCTTCTATTAATGGACTCAACAGGAAGTAGCCACTTGGATGATGTTTCTGCATTTGCTTTTGTGGTGCTTTGATCTCTCTCAGATCCACCATGATGTCCTACTGGTGCTTTTATGGTGCCTATCTCTGCAGCCAGATTAAAATACTGACAGTCCTCTGACCAGCTGTCTTGATTAGCTTTGGTTTAATATTCTTATTCAGTCTACGAAGCTGACTGGAGATCAGGAGTTGGTTGGCTGACATACACTTCAACAGCCACATGTGAACCTAAACCTGAGCAGAACGCTTCCATTTCGGCTGGAATGACTATCCTGTTCCCTGAAAACACAAATGGGCTCTGTACTCATTTTAACAGAATTTTGACCTCACAAAACTAAGGTCTAATCATTCTTGATTGACCCCTGGTGGTTGGCTGCAGTATCGCTCATCAACCCTGCTCCCCGGACCAAACTAAAAAGTCAAAATACACTTTCAGTATATGTTACCCCACGGTAATTTTCAGGTAGATCTAATGAGACTAATCTTTCTGTCATGATTAATTTCATACATCTATTTGATGTTATGAAAAGGTTAATCGGCTGCTGTGATAACTAATCAAAGTAATTTATATATGAGCAGAATGCATTTATTGTAATTTTGGTCATTATAATTAAACCAGTGTGAGTCTGATAATAATATACTGTAGATACATACCTCCTACTTATTGCTCTTGAGGTTTATCCTTTTTTAATCACTCCAAGCCTCTCGTTCAATAATTACATTAGTTTCAAATATGCTAACACACTGAACAATTAACCCTCTTCATTACTGGGATAAAGCTCCACAAACCTAGAATATTTTTATAGGCAGACCTTGATTAAAATGTGCCTCAGGCTAACAATGATACAATGCATCAAAACGGGCATGGAGTATGAGCTTAGATCTGAGTTGGTACAACTGCTGCTATTTTAATGACGGTTAAATTATATATAGTGTATATTACAGGTTACATACATATTGTATATCTATTACCTTTCCTGTCTCTGTTCATCTTCAGTCCTTTCAGAGCCTACACTTCTTTTACAGAGGCAAACATCACATAATTCTCAGAAGAAAAAAACAAACAAAAAAAACTTAAGTTCCCGAGACTTACTTAGTGTTATTGCTAAATTCCTGTAAATACATCACATTTTCTTTCAATCTTCACTCTGAATAGCTCATTGTAATAATCAGCACATTCTAGCCGACAAAACCCAGGAACAAATATCATATTTTAATTATTATATAAACAATAATACAACAGAGGTACTGTTAAGGTCACAGCTTCTGCTCATTCTTATTTAAGACAATAGAAATATTTACCCAACTCACTTTATCACAGCTCACACAGATTTTTTTTATTCTTTTATCATCATAGTGTGAGTTTTAATTTTTAAAGAATGTATCGCAACTTCAGATCGTTATGTTAGACCCAGACCTCCATTTATAGAATGTCACAATTGTGAACATACACTCACGGAGCAAATGCATGAAGATAAAGCTCACATAACATTAAAATGACAACTTTCTAATTATTAAATTCTTACTCTGCTTTTCTGGGAGAATTATCACAGTACAAAATATTACAGTCAATTCCAGGTCACTGTAACCTTTCATCATTTACCCTCGACTTCCCTCAGAGCCTGTGTTTCCTGTCATATCAGTAATCTTGGACACTGGCTGCGATTTATACTCATCCTATATTCACTTGAATCTGTTGAGCTTCATAGTTTTTAGCATCATTTAGGAGAAAATCCACAATTTCGACACCAGAATCTAACTGAAGTGGTCTGAAAAGAAGTGAGGATTCTACCCACCTCTGTGGACCTCCTGACCCAGTCTTTCTATAAATACAGGTGTTTTCTAATAGGTGACTGACGGTTGTAATTGCTGATCGCTGTTGACACACGACAACCGCCTGTGACACAGACAGGCTTGGAAAAGCATCAGGTTCATCTAGTTTTCTTTTTAGTCTTTTGGTTTGGGCTCAGAGTTTACACAGCTGCATCACAAAGGTATCTATTTTCACAGAATATTCTGTTATTTTCTCCTTATTTTGTCTCCTGCAGTTTTAATTATTGGCTGGTAATGCTGTTGAGATATGAATCATAGTTTTTATTGACATGATATACTTCTCATACATGTCTGGAAAAGTTAACAACTGTTTTAAATATGGGATCTTCAGCTCATAACTCTGTAGTCCTACTTTTTTTGTTTTAGCAAATTTTTAAAAAATTATAAATGTGCCTTTACCTATAATTGTCCATATTTTCATGCTTATAACATGTAAATGGTTAGTGATATCAATGTATTTCCTATGAGCACTGATAGGAACTCATTCATGGACTTACATTTGGGTCCATGACCTTTGACCTTGACTGACCTTGAAGGGTCAAACTCAAGGTCATCAATGTCTACATTTCAACAATCTTCTCTGAAAGAACTGGTGAGATTCATTACAAATTTTATATGTATCTTCCTCGGGACAATGTCTACAAAGTTTGTCCACAGTTTTGAGAAATTTTAATTTTTGAATTTTTGACTAATTTTCAAATTATTTAAGTTTGCCTTTACTTATAATGGTCCATATTTTAATGTCTTATAACATGGAAATGTTTAGAAATATAACTATAGTTCCCATTGATCACTGATAGAAGTCATATATGGTCTTTGATTGAATTAGTTGAGTTCTCTTCAAGTGAAAATACCACCCACTTCTATTGGGAGATTGATCTGCATCCAGACCACAGGACTGGAACATAGAACAGAACCTGACAACCTCACACATTCAACTGGGGATTGACTCTTAATAGAACATGGAGGTAAGATACAGGGACGTTGGTCCTGTTTTTTAAGACTCAAGTTGGGCACAAAATCTATTTATTCTGTTGTGGAATAATGACAGTATTCAGGCTGTGAATAACTGATTCGATCACATTAACTCACTGATCTTTCAAGACTCTGTGAATGTTTCCTTTGATACATAATCCAAACTAAGGACATTATAATCTGAACAAAACGGAAAAACATGCTTTCAGTGTGTAAATTAAACATTACACAACTGATACTCAAGGCATTGACGTGATTACAGGTTCTTGTTTGTGCAACCATAGTTGTATAAGTATGGGTAGAACTTTCTTTTGTAAGTTTTGTGTTATTTTTTCAAGACTACACTCAGTAAATAATGCAACATACAGCAGCAGCAGACACAGGCTGAGCTACACAGGTGTGCAAATCCACGCCCACATACAGCAGCAGTGTTGGACCAACTAAAATCAATACCTACCTCTTCAAACATTCAAATCTACAGCAGCTCGACCACAAACACCACATTACATGAATGTGAACACCTCCTCAGGTCCGACCTGACACAGAACACCAGTTGACACTTAACTAATGCTTCTTCATGTGTGACAAAGGGGGAAGACTTCCTTTTGCTCTTTTTCCGTCCTTTAAAATTTTAGACGTCAGCAGAGCCGATGAAGTAGTCGTCATTAAAATGTAGGGCGTATTGATTTTGTGGAGGCGGTGGATACTTAGGACTCTGGGCTCATGTCTTCACTGTCTAAATGCTCCGTCAAAAACAGTCAGCTGCACCTCTGGAAGGGATTACAGCATCAGCAACAGAGGAACGGCAGAAAAGGAAGTGGATTATAAGGGGCCGTCCACATAGAGTAGAGTTTAGGTGTCCGCCAAAGCTTTTTGATCATGTGGGAGTTTCATCCACATGGAACCAACGTTTGCGATGCCCAATATGCAAATGTTTGAAGCCGGGTTCCAGAGTGAACATACCTCACAACGCCACCCTTGCATTTCCTCGCATACAACCCATACACATCTTATCTGAAATGATGACACCATAGCCCACTCCTCCTTTAACCTACATGTTCATGCAACTTCTTCTTGTATTTTATGCTCTTCTTTTCTGTTTGTGGTGTATTTCTTGGCAGCATTACAGCACCATTTACAGGACTGGCATATATAGTAAAGCATTTTTCGGTAGTTTATGGTAAAGTTTATTAACCTTGTAAGACCCTCTGTCCACATATGAGGACAAGAGTTTTGACATCTTTATACAAAAAAACCCCAATACAAACCAAACCAAAAATAAAACAACTGTCCACCACACAGGGACATTCTATAATTTTTTTTAAGAATGCATCTGAAAAAACTGTTGCATCATTATGTTTCCTATTTAAGCAATTATTTAATAAAATAAAAAAAAAAGCCAAAACTCAAAAACCTGTGGCTTTCCTGGGTCTCAGGAGGTTAAAGCAAAAACTGAATAGATTGTTTTAGTCTCCATATGTCCATTGTCGTCGTCTTTGTTAGCAACATCTTTCCTGATAATGTCTGCAAAGTCTGTTCACAGTTTTGAGAAATGTTTGAATTTTTGACACATTTTTTGAAATATTCTAAACTTGCCTTTACTTATAATGGTCCATATTGTAATTGCTTATACCATGGAAATGGTTAGAGATCAGTATAGTTACTGTTGAGCACTGATAGGAAGTCGTATATGGACTTCCATTTGGGTCCTGGAGTCAAACTCAAGGTGACCAGTGTCTAGATTTCAACAATCTTCTCCGAAAGTACCGGTCGGACTAGTTTAAAATTTCATACATTATCTTTCTTGGGACAATGTCTTCAAAGGTTGTTCACAGTTTTAACAAATTTACAATTTTTGTCGAATTTGTCAAAACATTTCATGATTTTATTTTCTTCTGGATGTTCATTTTATTCACTTTTATTCATTGTTCTTCTTACTATATTCACTCAGTTTTATTCATTTATCACGTTGAACTGTCTTTGTGTATTACTTTCTCTATATAATGTAAACAATCCTGTCATATCTTGTCTTATTAGATCATCTGATGATTAGAATGAATGTATTTTACATTGGTAAAGCCATTAGCTCTTTATTCTTCTGTTAAGATTTATTCATGGTTGTGGTCAACTCTTTTACATTTAGCTGTATTTGTAAAATATTTGCACAAAGGATTATGGGTAGTTAAACAGAACAGAGGATTTACAGATCCTTTTTCAGTCATCTGAAGGATCCCGGATATCAGAACAGTCTTACAGTGAAACCTGATGATGCGGCTTTATGTAAATTAATGCATGGATACTTCTAAGATTGAGAAAGAGCCAATGTTGGGAGATGCTTCTATTTACATACTTATGATTGAGCCTGTTTATATGACCATAAAAATCCAATAACTGGGAGTAATCAGATAATTATAATAATCAGATCTGATGCATTTACATGCACTTAAGAAATGTGATAATAATCGAAAACCCTGGTTTAGATGCTTCAGTCCATTATCGGATTTCTTTTGGAGTACATAAGTACATAGTACAATCAAACTTCCTGTTATTTTCTTCTGCTTTGACTATGTAACTTCCATTTTCTCTGATTTCAATCTTGTTTACACATGCACAGATGTAAAAGAACTAAATAAATCAGATTAACCTGTATACATGCAGGAAGATGTTGGCGTATTGGGGAGAAATTCAGGTGTGTTAATCTGATTACTCAAAATCAGATCACTGCTGTTATCTGATAAAACAGATCAGATTATGCTATTTACATGATCACTTGAATAACCTGGGAACTCTGGAAATCAGGTCATGATTGCAGTGTTAGTGTGGATGTAAATGGGCTCAGTTTGGAAGTGAAACAGCCAATGAGAACGTCCTTTTTTCAATCATCTTTTTCATTTTACTGTAAGTGTGTACATGCAGAAGCAGAGGTGTAAACAGAGGAAATGAGATGGAGCACAATAACAAAAAACTGCTGTGTGAGTATTTTACATTTAAAGTATATTTAGGACGCACTTAATGTTGAAATATTATTTATCATTGTAAGTGATATCACCTCAGAGGCTCACCTTGGAGACCAATTTAGAGACGAAGGAGGCGAATAAATCAGCCAATAGTTGACTTTGTTTAGTGTTTACTCACAAACCTTGGGGATAAATATCTAAATCACTGAAGGTCCTCGGGTTTTACTGTTCCAGCATGAATCATACTAAGTGTACAACACACTGATGTACGGTGGTTGTTACTGGCACCGGCAATCGAGTTGTTTGTGTAGATCCACCACGGCTGGAGGCCATCAGGAGGGTTGTGTAGGTCATAATTACATTTCTATTTCCAAAGCAGTTTCCTACTCGTGCTTCTGCGCTCCTCCTCCTCCTCCTCCTCCTCTTCGCTCCCTGTCCATTGTGTCTCAGGTCTCAACTTCTCTTCCCATCGCTCAGAATGGCCTCAGTCAGGTCTTCATGCAGCAGCCAGGTCTGTCACACTGACAGGTCTGACAGCAGCAGAAACCTCCTGTTGATGCCGTCTCTTCAACAAAAAGAAGGGACCAAACACACCAACCGGGCACTGGGAGTAGTGAACCTCTCTCCAGGACAAATTTAAAGATAAGGTTTGACTTTATTTATCCCATCATGGGGACATTTCACAGTTAACAGCAGCAACATACAAAAAGCAAATGTAGAGAAAAGACAGGTAGAAAAACCACAAATGAGTGAAAAAAGAAATATAAAGAGAAAAATAAGAAATTTGCTATTTTCATAAATAATTAGGATTAAAATCAAATGTGATATACATATTTTTTTTAAAAAAAGTCAATGGCTGTTTGGGTCTTTATGGGTGAATACACTTCCACAACCAACACTTAAGGTAACTTAAATTTAGAACTGAACTTGTTGCTGCTTCATCTTCATGACATCTGTGACTTTGGAAAATTAATAATGAGTATTTAATTTAAAGATATATTTTTTTAGTTGGTTAGTTTTTTCATTGTAATTCTAAATTTGAAGATTATGGTGATATTAGATATGACTGGTATTATTACCGGTCGCTGTCCAGAGTGGAGGTGCTGAAATTGCCATGTGTTTGGAAGAGGTGAAAAGAGGTCGTCCAGAACATGTCAAATATGTCTACATATATTAATATTTGTGGGAGATAAGTTTGATATAAGTTACACATAGGTTCAAAGCACATTACTCATAGGTTAGAAATAAGTTTTGGATACGCTAGACATGATCTCAACGTATTTGGACTTATGAGGCTGGAACGGATTAATGGCATTTCAGTGCAATTCAATGGGGAAAATTCATTTGATATAATGAATTAATATTTTTATTTTGGTTACATTTAAAAAAGAACACACACACTTACAAAAAACATTCAATTTGTTCCATTTTCAACCAAAAAAGGAAGAAGCTGAAGCCAGAGGAAATATATAAATATAAATAAATATATAATATAATAATAATATAATAAATATAAGAGCAAATTGAGTTACAAACTCGGGCACGGTACGAAGTTTACTCTGAGTTAGAATACAGCTGCACTGAGGTCACAGCAGGTTCTGTCTGAGATATGACAACAAAAGGAAGATAAGTCTGTGTATCATATCAAGATATGCAGATGAATGTAACCGGCAAAGTTCTGCCAGATACTGAATCCCAGATGCAGTTGTACCTTGACTTAAGAGTTTAATTC
>JAPQRQ010000001.1:33061916-33080792 GCA_037367365.1 Apogon talboti
TGAACATCAACTGTGAACTGGAGCACACTGAACAACAACAAGGATTTGAATTTGGGCCCAGTAGTTTTTGTTTTGGGGTCTTTTTTGCAGCTGCTTTTTGGCATCTGGTTGAACTCCAACAAGCAGTTACATGGTCAAAATTCAGTAAAAATACAGTTTAAAAAATAAAGAAAAATCACTGTAAACACTGTAAAAACAAAAAACAACAAGGAAAACAATGTAGAAAAAAAATTGTTTAGCGAGTCGGTCTCATTCTCTACTCTGTGGTTTGCCCCCTATTCCACAGGCGGCAGGGGGTGCACTGAGCATGCTCAGATGTCTATGGAAAGCACAAGGTCTATTCTCTCAGCACATTTTGAAAATGTTGAATTTTTATGAATATTCTAAATAAATCATACAGACAGAATGAGCACCACTGACATGTTAGGGGTTAAAAGGTTAAGAGAATAAAAAACAAAAACAAAAAAACAAGGCTTATTTGTTGTGTGATCAGTGGAGTCAAATATGCTGAGAGCTTCTTTTTTTTTCTTCTGTGTTCATTAAATGCTGGTCTGACACAATGCAACTCCTTACAGTTATCAGGCTAAAATAATGAAATAAATACATAATTGGTGCATCTTTAAATTCTCTTGGCATCGTAGACCCCAAATGCTTTCCCTTTTTTAATACCCTTTCCACTTTTTGCCTCAATATTTCTGTAGCAAAGTAAAATATGTCAGTTCCCCACAGTCTATATCATTACTGGAAAACACCGTCTCAGCATAAGGGAAAACCCTGTATGTGGGACATATACTGTATGTATTTAAATTTATGGAAAATTTAGCTTGAATTTGAAACTGAATAGGAGACATGTACTGAACTTATTATGGATTAATGCGTCAGATTCCAAAACCGTATGTATCAATCATTATGGACCGGTTTGGTGACCTCTGTTCTCACGTTACATACTGTGTGTTCTTATATAAGACCAAAATGGTTACTATGATAAACTATACTCATATTAGTCAAAACATAATTATCACAATAAATGTTATGTCAGTTTAAAGGCTGATTTTTGGTACCAACTGCTTATTTATGGTTTTGAAGTATTTATAAAAGATGCAACAAGAGGAGAACATAAAAAACCCCATCACTTTAAACGTACTTGTAGTCTGTGATTTCATGCTTTATTGCTTTAGTTCTTAAACAAAATAAAATTGTAAAGAACAAGCATTTGCGGTTTTAAACTCAGAAGATAAGAAATACAGCAGAACAGAATTGTATGGGTGAACTTCAGTAAAACAACAAAGCATTAATGCACACTGTGAGTTCTGAAGCTGTGACTTTAAATAAAATAAACCCTGAAGACAAACAAAAAATGGACAATCTAAAGTATATCACTATAACGGTAAATGATCATTTCATCCCCCAGGCATAATTCTAATGGTGTCCACAGTATTTAAATGAACATTTTGCATTTTATTCACTGTGTAGCTTCCTACTACTCCATCAGAAAGAACATTTCTACACTAAGTGCTACTGGTGCTGACTGATTAACATGTCCATGACTGAGGACTTGTACTGCATGTCATCCACCTCTGTGCCCACGCAATTATCTTTGCCTCATCCTTAGTGGCAAACACTTAGAACCAGATAAAGACACTTTCAGCCTTTCTCTAAATACTGAAACCACATAATATAAATCCGCTGCTTCCTGTCTATTTGTAGAGTTACATAAGAATTATTCTACAAGTAACTTTCAGTATTGATGATGAAAAATAATGCCATCTCTCTTTGTATCGCATTTTCTGGGAGAGGAGACACTATTGGAGGATGATGAGGGGGGGAAGAAACGCATACGAGTGTGTGTTATGCATAATGCATCAGGCATCTGTTTTATTGAACATCATGATGTGTTTCTTTATGGTTTTTAATATGTTGTCAGCTCCTCAAGGCTTCTCCATGCAATTACTTAGTGGCAGCATTGTGCTTATAATACCATTACTTTACATCCTGCTGCATGGACACACACACAAAGCAACATATCTAAAGACAAACACACATGTATACTCACAATCCATGTATGTCATATGGTCTAATGTACACACACACATGCCCAGAGAGGACCAATACACTCACACTGCACCTATACAAAGGACATGAAATTGTTCGTATCCTACAAACACACAGGCATTTATGCTAATTCATTTAAACACACAATATTTTCAGCGACACTACGACACTAATGATATGGAGAACTATTTCTATGCTATGCAATATGCATGGCTAGAGAGTAGTATTGATGAATAAAAACTGCCTAACAACAGGAGGGAGAAACTGTCTGGTTGTGGTTCAGAGTTTCCCTTGGGATTGTAATGTTTGGAGTACAGACTTTATGATGGCTGGCTGCGAATATGTATGGCCATTCTTCGATTGCCTTTGTCTTTTCTGTTGGACAGCAAGTGGATATTTAAAGCTTCTTTGGTAGATTACCTCACTGATCAACATCATTCTACTTTATCCTCTGTATTATAATGTCAGAACAAGGAAGGAAAAAAAAAAATTCTTTCTCATGGATGACACTTGCAGAATAAAAACACACTGAGTAGTTGGACAAATATCCTGTCATTTGTTTGCATTGATTATTTATGTTACTAATGACTAAATTCTACGTTAATGCATGAAGTAAGTCGACAAAATGAGTGTGTATTTAATGGGATGGGCCATCCTGGATGCAATGATAGGAAAATACATTCATTCATTCATGAAAAAAAACAAAAGCAAGCAATGAAAAGTAGACATTTCCTCTAAATCTTCTTAAAATAAACCTATTCATTTTTAAAGGCTTTTTCTATCCATAAGTTAGATGTAATCGTCAGGATAAATAGATAGAATCCAGTGTACTATTGCAGCTAGTTACAACTCCAAATATGGCCGTGTACAGGGTAAACAATGACAAATAACAGCCAATCCAATACCAGACAAACAATAGTACAGATAAAAATGTTTGACACTAAACGAGGGCAAGAGGGCTTCTGATTGTGTCGAGTTAGCGTTGAAAGTAAATTAAATGCAGTTATTTTTATCAGAGTGAGATAATAAATGAAGCTTTGTACTAAATAAAACCACTTCTCCTAATCACACACAGGAAATAAGAAATAAAGGTTTTCCTGTAATGCAACCCTCTTGTAACATGGCTTTGTTGATGTCAACCTAATCTTCCCTTTTAACCTTGACATATACTATATTATTATGTATTTTACTCACAGCTCAGAGGCCCATTTTTGGTATTGACACTAGGTTTGGAAAAGGCAGCTTTAGATTAAACAGCACAATGTTAAGTTGTGTTGTTGTCAATGCCGTGTTGCCATCAGTTGCCATCAGTGCACAGCTGCTCTGTTGTAGCCTCAGCACCAAAACATATAATACAACAGCATAAAACAAAACAAACTGAACAGTTATGCATCTTGACCAAATAGACCTGACTGTCTCGGCAGACAAATATGATTTATTAGTCAAATTGTGCACAAATAAGATTGATCAAACTAATCCTATAGAAGTGATCTGTACTATCAGTAGTGTGGAGGCAGGACAGAAAACAATGACTGGGGTTGTCACCAAACAGACCTGACTGAAGTTTTATGAAGTGCTGCAAAGTGCTGGTAAACACAAAAAAGTTGACTCTTGATATAAGTATTGATTGTCCACAACTGGCACTTACCATACAAGCATTTTGATATGTTTACCAGCCAGTAAGGTTAAGGTTAGCTCGCTGTATTGTCCCAGTAGAGAAAATCTGCATCTGCATTTTACCCACCCTACTACACACAGTACCTACCATTAGCATTAGCATTAGCATTAGCATTACCACACATTTAGGTCAATGAGCTGCTATTATTATGCATAAATACAACATAGAGTATCTTTAAATACACAGCTACATGCTTACTGTGCTTGAAAAGTAACTGTTTTCTGGAGACGAACTAAACTTTTTGGAAAGTCCAACTCCTACCTACACAAGTAACGTTTATGAGATTTAATAGGGCATAGGTATTTGTCTGAGAAACAGACTCTATAGAAGGTTCCAGATAGGACAGAATGGGCAGCAAACAAACCCCTCCACCCAAGGAAACTTTTTTACAGTAAAGTTAAACTACTCTGGCACATTTTAAAAGCGGGGCAAACAAACTAGTGTTTCCCACAGGATGACAACAAAGACATTAAACTGACACGGCTGACATTTTGTGTTGCTTTCAAACTCACGGCTGTTCTTCTGGTGGAGGAGGAGAGCGAGAGCAGGGAGAGAAATGAGGACAAGGAGGGAGGAGGGAGAGACAGAAGGAGAGCGGGAGGAGAGGCAGAAGTTAAGAGAACGAGATAAATTCAGAGGTGAATCATCTCTGGATGTCTCAGCGCTGCAGCAGTGTGGTTTCTCTGTTCGCGATGCTGCTGGAGCTGACACATGGTTCTGCCAGCTGTCTCATGGTAACATCAGTACGGGACGTGGTGTACGTCAAGTGTCTGTATTCAGAACCAGCTGGGCTCCGTTTTATTAGACTCAGTCTGACTGCTGTTGGGTTCATTTTTGAGGCAGCAGAACAGCAAAAAGTTTCACTTCTGTTCATGACTACGTTTTAAAAATATCCGCCTTAATGAGTCACATGCAGCGGGGGTCACTCATTTACACGTTTGTTCAGAGAGTTGGCGTTGTTAGCGTCTGAATAATTGAACACCGTGAAATCCCATAGTGACCCAGCAGCACGGAAATGACTGAAATACACGTTTTTTGATCTGTCTTTAGGAGTTGTTTGAATATCTCAGTTAAAACACTTGAAAATGTTTTGTTGTTTTACTTAAATTACATCATGTATGTTCTGCATGTTTTATTAGTTTTGTATGTTCTACCTCTATATTTATGAAATGAGCAGCTGTTTTTCATGTTCTCATCACAATCAAGTGTTAATACTATACATGACTCTTACATGGTTTTCATCTTACTGTATAAGAATTACCACTGCACTTACTTTTCTCATTAAACATACTGAACACAAACATTAAATCACTACAACAGAGTGCAAGTCAATTTTCATGGTACGTCTCATATCAGTTATATTGTGTTATATCGTCCTTGTGTTATATCTTTTACAGCATTTCTTGTCTTGTTGAATTTCAATTTTGCTGCATCATTTATAAATTATTTAAAGCCACAAATAGTTCACTCTGGACTAAATATTAACCTTTAAACTGGAAAGAAATAATGATTTGACATTTACTGTGATAATTGTCAGTATTGACATTTTTGGCCCCGTTGACCTGCTCTTCAAATACCCATAGACGTTTGCATCTGGGCAGTAGTGACTTCTGACTCAGTGTTCAGCTGTTTCGCAGGCAATTGACATATTTGCTATAATTTCCAGGGTTTTTCTTTGGTTTTCAGAGACTCAGGTGCTGTTTGGGTTTATCCCCCCACCCCACCCCCATCATTTAGCTTTAATTTAGCAATTCTTATTATAATGTATGTGTCAAAAATATGGTAACACGGCCAAACATCCAAAAACCTTAAAAAAATCAAATATAATTACTATAGTGCTGTGAGGATAAACGACAATTATTTGATCTCAGAAATGACACTTTGTTCGACCCTCTTCACACTGATTTTACATTAAAATTGTTTAACAGAAGGGAAATAGCACAGATAAATATCAACACCTTGGGAACTGAGAAGTATAACAGTTAAGAGCACAGACCATGAGTTGTAAAGTCCTTCTTTTCAACCCCCTGTCCTTTTATCCTGTCTGTTTGCTCTTATTTCCTGTTTCCTGTCTGCCGTCCATACACCATTGTCAGGGACAAATTAAAAAAGGATTCCTGTGATTTGCATGAGCATGGATCTAAAAATGTCAAGTAGGCAAAGGAAGGATGGAAAGAGACACACGGTTGCTGTGCTGGAATTTGAAATATATTCCATTACACAGTCGGCATGTTCAATCAGGTTGACATAGTGGACACTGGTTCCATTTTTTGCTGTAAATGTCACTGTCATTTTAGACGTCGTCCTAATTAACATTGTTGATCATTTTGGTAATTATAGTTAATTTAACCATCTCATTTCTCCTCCCCTTTATGTCCCCTACACTTGTTTTCTCATCATTCCGCAAATACATATTTCACTCATTCACTCAGACAGTAATTACACGGTTTAAAACAACATACAACTGTATTAATGATTAACAGAGGTCAATTAACCTCAGCTGACTGAAACAAGGACAGCAGCAGCTCAGAGTCCAAAGAATTTGACAGCAATTTCTTCTGTTGAACAGAAAGTTGTCATTATTTTGACCTGTAATATTCTAGTGGACAAGTTTTAGTGACAAACGACTGTATTTACAGAAGAGTATGGTACTGAATAATAAAAAGGCAGTTTTGTTTTTTTTCCCAGAACATGATGTGAAGGCTATCACTGGTTGACAGTGACAGAAGTAGAGGGACAGCCAGATCATCTACAGGTTTGACAGGGAGGGGAGCAGTGCGGCAGCTTGAGAGAAGGCTTTCTGTAGTGTTAGGCGCGCTGGAAAGAGAGTATATAGACCCACGGTCGGATGCAGATAGAGATGGAGATGCAGATAAATGTTATTTATCCATCTATTTTCTTCTGCTTATCCGGGTCCAGGTCAGAGGGGCAGCTAGAGTAGAGAAGTCCAGACTTCCCTCTCCCCTCCACCTCCTCTAGCTCCTCCAGGGGGATTCCAAGGTGTATTCCACTTCCTGTTTTGTTGGATGTTGCTGAGTTACACAGAGAAGTGGAATTCCACACAAAGATACTACATTTCAAAATGCTTGAAAATGGTAAAGGCGAATGATCTCTTGTGCAAATGTGCATAAGACACTGAATTTGATATAAGGCATTTCACATCTAAGTAAGACAGTGTATTAGAGCCATTTTAGTTAAATGAAAAAATGTAAGCATGGGGAAATTGGCAATATGTCAAGAATAACTATACATTTTCTGGAATAAAGTGGTAAAATTACATGAACCACTTAGATGTTCAGTGAGAATAAAGTGGTAAATTTACAAGGAAGAATTTTAACAAAATTAGATGGATAACAGACAAACTTGCAGTTTGTTATCACCAGCTCTATATATAGCTCTATTATATAGTATAAACTTATTAAACTGCTCCATAATAGAACTTAAACTTAGTCAGAAGTAAGCAGCTATGTTGCAAAAACTAATAAAAATTATATATATATATATATATATATAAGTGAATTCAGAGGGGCCATGTACTCAGTCCTAACACACAGAGATTTGCAAGATGATTTTTTTTTGTTTTTCATAAATATTTGATTTTTACTTGTATATTACTAAAAATTATTGAGTTTTTCTCCTGCTCAAAATATTTTCTTTCCTAAAGTGAACATGATATGCTTTCATACGATATCCAATCATCTATAGGAGGTGAAAAGACCAGAACAACATTAAAAGCAGCCAAGTTTTTAGTCTCCTAAACGTCAAATAAATACTCTATAGTGAAGTATGTACACTACACTAAAGTTAAAGAGTGTGCTTCCGAACTGCAGTGACTTTCACATTGTGACTTTTTTCCACTCTCTATCAGTCTCTCTAGGACTCAGCAGTTCCTCTCCGTCTCTCTGGCACTCCAATCAATAGGTCTCATTGGGGACAACTGTGGAGGAGAAAATCAAGTGTTTATCCAGGTTCTCATTCCCCGAGCCATGTTCATCTTGTTCTCATATTGGCTTTCCATGAGGGTGTTTACAAACTCAGAGTGTGTGTTTCTGAGTGCTAGACAGACAGAAGGTGATGCTACACTGTGCTTCATTCAGACAACTTGACAATCACATCAGGTCGGGGAGGATTATTCACAATCACACATACAATAGTCTCTAATTATTGGAAAACCAAGGATTTATGCATACATTTGAGCTTTTTCACACACAGGGTGTCCACAAAGTGTCTTAACCAAAAAAAAACCAAACAAAAAAGGTAAAAAATTTATTACAAAAGCAATTGATGTGATATGTTAATGACATTTGTTCTATGTACTCAGTGGTTATCAGAGTTTTTAATCACATTGCATGTGTGTATTTCAGGTACCCAGTTGATGAAATAGGCTCTGTTAAATAAAGCTCTAAAAAATGGCTACTCCTCAAGAACAGGCCCAATTTGTATTGTGGTTTACGGAAGTAAAATCAAATACGCAGACTCAGCGAAACTACAGGATTAAGTATGGAAGAGGTTCACCGTCATGTCTGTCAAATCGTGCATGGAAAAAGAAATGTATGGAGGCAGGGACAGTGTTGGAAATCCAGTACCATCTTGATGTGGGTCACGCAACAAATGGTGCCCATGTAGAGGTGGATTAAATGAGGCAAAAAAAAGTCAATATCTACTTTTCATTTTGTAATAATTTCCACAGATCTGTCCACTCATTTGTTAAATTGTATGGACACCCTGTATATTTCTTTCCGTTTTCCTTATTGTTATTTCCTACTCTTAAATTTAACCCATTTCCTATTCACATTCTTTCTCTTCACTCCTTCACTCATCCATTACTGTTCATAATCTTCTTCTCTCTTGATTCCAGCCCCTTGTCATCATCCCTTCCTTCTGTTAATCTGTACAGAACAGATCCGTCAATCCTTCAGCGGACGCACTTCATTAGTATGAATACTGATTGGCAGTTGTGTCCACTTTGTGTGTCTGTGTATGTGTGTGTGTTTGTTCCTGATGGATTATATTACTCTCATTGTTATTCATTAAAATGACAGCTGGAGACACAGGAGAGAAGCAGCAGCCTATGGCATTTTGGAGGAAAACTCTCAGGTCCATTGAGATGAATATGGGTGCTTCCTAAAAGCAGGACAGAGGAGCAAAAAAAAAAAAGAAAAAAAAAGTAGACTAATGTTACAAAGCAAGTTTGGAAGCACTTTGGGTCTATTTTAAAAATAAATATTTGCTGAGATGAAAGGGAAACAATTTTTCACGTATAACACATTTTTATTTATACAAAAATCCACATGTATCTCAGACACCGGGTTTCGATAATGACACCCCCCTCGTCTTTTTCTTTCAGGTTTTTTTTCCTCAATACCCACACTATTACACAAGGCAAATCCACAGACAACTCAGTCATATCTGAGTTTTCAACAGTGGGTGGATGATTCTGCATGGAATATTTACCCCGACGTAACCAAGGTAAAAAGGACACAACTATTTTCTCGAATATCTTTTTATTCTCTCACAGGTGCATTTTGGGAATCGAAGTACATATGTAAGGCAGAGTGTTTCACACAAATGGCCGCTATTGCAAAATCACTTGCACTATATTTGTGTTTGAATGGGCGGTTTCCGAACGTAACGCGAGTGGACATGATGGGTTCTGTGCGAAACCTGGAATGAGACTGTTGATTCATGAAAAACCTGCATGTATGGATCAGAAAAACCACTAGGATCGTCACATTTAACACAGTGTCTTTATTTAGAGCGGTATACAAGACCATTTCAAGATAAAATGCACTGACACCTACATAGCTTTTCCTGTCCCAATTTTGGTCCTATTTTTGGCCCCAATATTTTATTAAAAATTCATTAATTTTGGGATGGCTCATAGCAAGAGTATATATTTTTTTGCATGTATCTGAGGTCATCATTAGGTACATCCTGGGGGAAATATGTTTTAATTTCTCTTTTATTATTGTGTCTAAACAGCTGATACCAAAATAAACCCAGTTTCATGGAAAGACCCATATGCTTATTATTACTATTATTACTATTATTTAATTTCCTGCACAAGCTCACGATTTTAAAATATCTCAATTCTTATGAACCCTTTTAAATGGTGCTAAAAGTTCCTCACAAAGACTTTGCACCTTTGTGGATGAAAACAGATGGACTGGAGCTCACTTTTACAGAAGTACTGAAGTATTTATAAGCAAACAGTTCTAATACCCAAAATTAACAAATTCAGACCAAAATGAATGTCATATTGTGAGACTGTATATAAAAACAACAGAAAGAAGCTAGCTTTGATGACACCAACAATCAGAAATGGTGAACAGGCCATTCTCGATGCCATCCCACATGCAGCGATACTCCTAGAGCTCTAGCTTCTAATCAAACATAACATGTGAAACAGACCTTGGAACATGACTCATCAAATGACATATGACTTGCATATAATGTCTATAAAATTTGCTACTCAATAGTTTGAGGAAGATGAAATAAAAAATCTGATTTAAAAAAAAATGTAAACAGTCCCTTTAATGTGTAACAGCCATACTAAAGAAAGCTACACCAAAAACCACACAGTCTAACCCAGGGGTGTCAAATATACGGCAAATATAAAGTTTGCTCATCAAATGACTTATGACTTGCATATAGTGTCTATAAAGTTTGCTCCTACTTCACAACTTCCTTGGTACGTCACCTTACTGTGGACACCTGGAGCTCAATGACTCAACATTTGGACGAAAAAGCAAAAATCTTGGAGAAAAGTGAGAGAAACCATAAGACTATATTGTTCTGAGAATATTCATCTGTAAAGCCAGGTCTACACCGTACAGCCATGACAATGACACTAACCACAAAAACATACACAGCTGAACCAGACCCAGACGCCTCAGAAATGACAAGATCACAGGGGCATCGGAGAAATCAACCACTCAATGAGACGAGCTGAGCATAAATGCTAACAGTTTTTTCTTATTTATTTTATTTATTTATTAAAAAACTACTGTGGAAATAATAATTAAATTCAATAATTTATTGTCATTGTATGAGGAGGTGGGGGGGCTGGAATTATGGAAGGCGTAAGGTGTGCTAAGGGTACCGCAGTAATACAAGTCCAATATTTACATTTTACAAAAGACAGACATTGACAAACACGTCTGACATCAGATTAGCAGCAAATAATTCATGAAGCCAACAGGTGTTCTGTGTGTCTGTTTATTACACTGACACAAACCGGGCTGTGTTTACTTTGATCCCACTCACATTCTCGCTGCTAACTCTTACACCTAAGATCTATTTTCTCACAGGATGAAAAATAACTTCAGGACTTGTAACTTGGCTAATAACTTTTTCCTTTTGCTCTAAAAAAAAAAAAACAAGGTGAAATATGTTGAAATAAAGCCTGTGTCAGTTCGGTGACATCACAAAAACACATATCTGTGTTAATTTCTTTACTTACATCCTGTTGCTTATTTATGAAGCTGCCACAGTAAGAGTGGATATGCTGGTGTGTTCAGTATAATGCGGTGGTTTTATTAGAGTTATATTGACTTGCTTTACTGCGTTTGCACAAATAACATGAGGTGAAAGTTGCCTCTGTTTGGTCTGAACTCAGCATAATAAACAGTTTAATAGAGCTCCTGTAGTTCCTCCTTCCTCCTTTGGGGACCTTCTACCAGGATATTACAGCCATGGATATCTGTCTGTCAGAAAACGTAAGGAACAAGTATCAGTGTGTTTCAGATATTGTGTAAATCTATGGTCTTAAACTCTACCTTGGCCAGCCCTCAGCTCTTTACTGGATGCATGGCCTCGGCTGAAAAAGTACAGACTGAATGGTCCTGGCTGGCGAACGAGTCGAATACGTCTGTGAAGTCATTACAGGGCGCGCTGTCGGTCGGGCATATTTCAGCTTAAACTGTTAAAACAACCGGAGGACGGGGAGAAAAGCCTTTGATTTGGACGCACACAGGATCATGTATGTAATAGATCTTACACTCTGTAAAGGCCACAGAGGAGTCCTGCTGTCCGAGTGCATGTGTGTGAGCGCGTGTGCAGATGGCACTTTTATGACAAGTCATAAAACAAAGGCAGCAGCCGTTGCCCCAGGAGAGGTCATTTGGCTGGACATGGCCACCAGTCACACATACACAGCAGATTCCAGCTTTAGCTGTGGCCTTTACATCAAATAAAGTGGAGGAAGACGCAGGGAAAAAGACAGCAAGACAAAGGGAGAGAAAAGAGGAAAAAGAAGAATCAAACAGCCACCATTTGTCTGACGACTCTTCTAAAATATTTACTTTTTTGTCTCTTAATTCACAGCATGATGAAACATGTTTACTTCAAAGAAATTAAAGCAGCTAAATAGGAGATGCAGTCCAAATTGGCAGTTTCAAACACTGAAAACATCGTTGAAGACAAAAGATGTAGAAACTGTACATTATCCCCACCACTTATCCCATCAGTAAAATAAATTATTTGTAGCTTTGAATAGATTTTTTTTTCACAGTTGATCTGTTTTTGGTTGCGTTCTAAGCTAAAACAACCTACAGACACTGAATGTCTATTGGAGCTTTTGTAGCTGTGGAGTTTGAGTGACAGCAAACGAAACCTAGAGCGTATGGCATGTTATTCTTGATACATTATGGTATGTGTGTTAAGACTTAAGATAAATTATCTGCAGTTACTACAAAAATGTGACATTTTAGAATTGGAAATGAAGCCTTGTCGCTTAAAAAAAGGCTCTCTGAAATCAAGGCCGGAGGCTGAGGTCATTAGAGGTGGCTAATTAAGAATTAACCTTGTATTGAACTAAAAAGTTCTTCATTGTGCTACAAAGTTTGGAAAGAGATAGAGGTCAGTGTTCTTAAAAGCTGATCTCTTTTCCCCTGCTGGTGTCAAGGTCACACTGGTCCTGGCTATTGAAATAAAAACCTCCTACAGTTGATTCCTTTTACTGATGTACATCTGTCTTCATCTGTTTTAAACTGCATGTAATGAGTTGAATGTTCCCGGCTGTTTATGCCATATGTGGAACTCACAGAGCCAAGCCTACACATCAGATTTACACACAGTATCAGATGAATCTACAGTTCCAGTCTGTCCATTAACCTCCTAAGACCCAGGAGCCCCACAGGTTTTTGAGTTTTGGCTATTTTTAATTAAATAATTGCTTATATTGGAAACATCATGATGCAACAGTTTTTTCAGATGCATTCTTAAAAATTTTTATGGAACATCATTTGCGGTGGACAGTTGTTTCTTTTTTTTATATAAAGCTGTGAATTTCTTGTCCTCATACGTGGACAGTGGGTCCTAGAATGTTAAAGTTAATGCTCTGAGTATATTCTTATATTCTTCTTATTCTGTTTGCACTGATGTATTTCATTTAGTACTCTGGGTCACATACAGGACTGGTTTAGATATTGGTTATCAGTGTTCACCAAGCATTATTCAAATAAAAAATTGTCTCATCTTCTCAGGCTTCTTCTGAAGATCTAAAGTGTGTAGATGTTTTACACGTGACTGCAGCAAAAAGTTTTTGTCGAAGCATTTTTTTACTAATCCTTGCTGAATGAAAGGTTCAAGGCAATGATTTTAGGTGTTGAAGCTGAAGCGAAATCTATTAACACGTGACATTATTTCATTAGCACAAATATATGCATTTTTTTTAACTTCTGGAATATATTACAAAAGTTAAAAGAGGATTATTTAAGGTTCTCTTCCAGATAGTTCAAGTGAATCCACAGAGTGTGTGTTTTAATGATTTAAAAGGTGCAGAGCTGAACAGGGACCAGGCGTTTTGATTTACCAACTGGACTAAGCAAGGGGAGGATATACTGTTAAGTCTCTACTAGTAAATACACAGGGGAGGTCAGAAAAAACTAATGACAATAATAATATACAAGTATAAAAACACGTCCATCATGTTATTAAAAATGTTAAATATATTCTCGTGCAAACCCTGATTTCCCATCACTCCCAAAGTCCCACAAAATGTTCAGCGTTCTCGGGATTATGAAATATAACATATAAAATAATAATAATAATAATAATAATAATAATAATAAGTTATAATTAAGATACAATGGCAACAAACACTACTTGTAATGGTTAGGAAAGAGCTGTGGTTAGGGTTACAGTAAGGCTCATATGATAATCGACTTGGTAACAATAAGAAACAAGATTATGATTAATTCTGAGTAGAAAGATGACATTAACGTGAGAATAGGAGGATTCTGGGAAGTAACTTCAATGATGCACATTACAAAAATAACCTTTGCTTTGAAACTACATGGATGCCTCCATTAAGTTCATGGAGTTTGTCATGTCACCTGACAAGCTTTTCACTTTTTTGTGATTCTTACTAATGAGGTCACAATTCTAAGTGTTGATCAAGCATGTTATTCTAAACAGGGATTCAGAAAAAGACTTCATCATTAGGAATGTACAGATGTTTGAGCTCCACAGCTGTACAAATACAAGCAAAGACCGGATACTCATGAGGAGATGAAACCATCTTAGAATGTTGCAGAGGTACTGTATGACCTGACCCATCTCCGTTTGTCAAATCACCAGAGGTTGGTTTTACAACATTTGTGCTGGATAGCCGGTGTTTTTCTTAGCACTTAAGGATTGTAGTCCACCTGTCAGCCGTTTCCCTGGTAAATCCTGTCTCCATAGTCCATGTTTTCTGTCCTTATTAGATGTGTCACAAACTCCTCTAAACAACAGGACAGCTCTGGGAATCGCTTCGCTCTCTGTCTCTGTAGACCTGTAGTCCAGCTGTAGCAAATAACTCACTATCACTGTTCACATTCAGATTTTATGACACTACAGATTATATCTAAAAAAAAAAAAAAGCCGTCAGTCAGAAGTCAGCTCTTGTTTTACTTGTCTCGGTACATTGGTCTTAACTGGCACGGTTTCAGAACTTTGCAAACCAGCACTTTACAGATTGCATCTATCACATAGCCAGTCTCTGGGTGTAGGATGTCAGTGTCACAAATGGCAGTAGCCAATATTTATCTGTCAGTGTTAAATTTGTGCTCATTCAAATACAGTGCAATGACAATAAATAACAAAAACAAGTGAAAAGACACAATAATATCAGGAATGGGTTTACGTTATCACTTTAAATAAGGGTATGAGCCTATATTTTTGCATTTGGTGTATCCCTATATCTAATATAAAATAATTAAAGGACCCAGCTTGAACATCTGGATGCATCAGACTCAGGTTGAGTTTCACAGGGTGAGACAACGCTAACAAGGTTTAGGTCTTGGATCACTGCAGAACATTTAGACATCCATCAATGATATTGCATAGCATGTGTGTGTACGTGTGTATGTGTGTGTGTGTGTGTGTGTGTGTGTGTGCATGAGTATGTAGCAGCATTACTCAATAATGTCCTTGTAATGAGGCCTACTGATGCTGTGTGTGTGTGTGTGTGTGTGTGTGTGTGTGTGTGTGTGTGTGTGTGTGTGTGTGTGTGTGTAAGGGCATAATGATGCTCAACCGACAGCCTGTACAGTAAGACAAGGAACTCTCACAAAGCTTTTACCAGCAAAGACAGAAAGACGAGATGAAAATGGAGAGAACAAGATGGAGGGATGAGGAGAGGTGAGGGTAAACGGCATGGAGATGAATAAAGTTCAAAGGATGACGGAGTCAGAGATGGTAATGAAGGAGATAAAGGAGTGGGAGCGAGCATAAAGGGAGCACAAATAGATAAAGAGAAATAATTAAGAAAAATGAAGGAAAAACATTAGCGAACATGATGAAAAAGAACGAGCGCAAGACAGAGACAAAGAGAAAGAGAGAGAGAGTGTGTCCTTAATGACCACTTTAGTAGTTTGGAGGCGGTAATTTGGTTAGCCTCCGGGCTGCAGGTCATGTAACACTATCCTCGCCAAAGCAGATGATTCTGGGTTTGTGTGTGTGTGTGTGTGTGCATTTGCATGAGTGTGTGCGTGCTCACATGTGCGTGTGTGTGTGTTTGTAAGCCAATCCCGATGTAGCCTGAATCACTTCTCTGTAGGAGTCTTGTGGAAATTGCTGCCTAAATGAAATTATGTTGTAATTTAAAAACAATTTATCAAAGACAGTTTGGTGTCACTCCCATTGGAGCCATTAGGCCTTCTCACACTCCCAGAAGCCAAGAAGACTTCCAGCTCACGGAGAGAAGAGCAACATCAGTGAGCAGAGTTTGAGCAAAACACAAATGATGAAGAAAAGCTCCCGGTCTACCTTTAGATAACTCGAAGTATATGTTGTAAGTGCATCATTACTCTCCCCGCGGGGAAATGTGGATGGTTCATATAAAAGTGAGGGGTTTGGAAGTAAAACAGGACAATAAAAATGAACAAACAGTTCCCAAATCCATTTCTGAAGCACACATCCCTGCAGTTTCATTATACAAAAGGTATGTACACAATATATGTAGCTGCATTTACTGAATTACTTTAGTTACACTGCAGTCACAACTTAAAAAACAGCTAAATTAAAAGAGCAATTGACTCTAAAGTGTTTGTTGTGCTGTAGACACATGCAGATCAGTTTGTGCATTCACTTCTAAACATTTCAACACTGATTTGTTCTTTCTCTCCCTTTATATTGTTCCTCGTATTGAGAAAACTATGCCTGGAAATAAGTGGACCCTGGTTTTAGTTGAGCTAAGGTCCTGTTGCAGAGGTCATGGAGGTCAGGTCAGTCTGGTAAGATCCTGAAAATTATCGCTTTTCCAATGGTCTTCTTCATGAATCCCCAAAAAAATTGTCCTGGCTGTTTATCTTTCAGAGGAAAGCACTGCTACTGTCAGACTGTGGGATCATCACCACTGAACATCCCAATAAAACAGGTGAGTCTAGCCACAGTATAAACCTATTCCCCATCCTGAGTATTTTGTCAACCTGAACAGTTCTATTAAAGTCGAAAAGAGCTTTTTGTGTGACATTCACAAATAGATGTTTAACTTTTGTTCAAGTCGCTTCTGGTTTCATGTCTGTAGGCAGGCGCAAGTCAATTAGAAGTGACAGTGAAAAATATGTTTTTTGTTTTGTCGTCATTGAAAACAGGTCTGGGGGCTGTAAACATAATGGAATCAAAATGCTCAGTCAGTGGAGGAAGACTTACTGAAACTGAGCCTGAAATGACTGATTTGGATTTCTATACAAGAGCTGTTCCAAGGTCCAAGAAACCCACCAGAACCACTGGGGTTTTTGGCTGGTGCGTTAATGCCATTGCCAAGCTACATGATGGTATCCATGGCACTGACAGGAGAGGGGTGTGGTCAGCAGCGGACAATGACAAGACCATTTGGAACAAGACTGAACTCCGTGAAAATACAGACCTTAAGGAATCATTAATCTGGAATTTTAGATGCATATTCCGTAAATAAATACAGTATGTTTAAATCACGTGTCTTCTTATATTCATGGGATGTTTTTTCACTGATTTCAGTTTTGTTGTATGAAAAGTTTTTTTCGTGTTTAATCCATGTTCACTGAGTGATAATGTGATAAAAAGAGCAATTGTTTTTTTATACTTATACTGTGGATTTCTATGTGAAAAGAGAATAAATACCAGTAAAAATAAAATGAAGGGAAAGTAACATCGGTATATTTGTACAGAACGTCAATCTGTGGCACTGCCAAAACTATTGACAAAGACTTGATGTTTAATGTCGTAGATTTTATTATTCAACTGGTCTACCAAATACTAATCACACGTATCTAGAGGTTGTTGGTTATGAACGGAGCTTCTAGATGATGGAATACATGGAATAAAATATGACTTTAGCACATTCGGACACACAAGCAAACACACAAACATGCACACAGATACAAAGAGTATTGATTTAGTTGTAGAAAACAGGAGAGAAGATTCAGCAGAAAGAAAAAAAAAACATGCATGAAATATTCAGCAGCCATAGATTAACAATCTATCACAGAGAGAAACTAGTCCTTACAATCCTGGAAAGACAGAGGGAGAGGTGAACAACAGGCAGGAAGAAGAAGAAGAATAAAGGTAGGAGATAAAAAAAGAGAGGGAATTGGAAATGAGCTGTGAAAGCATGTGTTGGGTGTGGCGGCGAGGTCGGACAAAATGAACCTATCGATCTGGGATCCGGACTTCCTGCTGGCCGGTTCCTGCTAAAAGCATGGGTAGGTGAGTGTGAAGGGGGTTATTTGTTCAGGTATGAGACAGAATAAACAGAAGCCGTGTGTCATCAGGAAGGGCCCAGAGAAAAGAAGAACAAACTCTCCAGATCTGCTGTAATTAGATTGGAGGGGAATTCCATTAGAGCTGCGCCGTTGTAGCTGTGCATATTTTTAGTGCTGTATGTCCATGCATGCTGTTTACTCTCCAACCTGAATCCAACCTGTGTGCGTCTGTGATATATTAGGTGGATTTTCAGAGCCGTTGTCCGGAATAGCAAAGTGAAGCTTAGAGCTTTTTCATCGGCATTGTCATCCTGGGCTGAGGTGTGAGTGTGTTTCTGTGTGTGTGTGTGTGTGTGTGTGTGTGTGTGTAGTGTTTCCTCCATATTCATTTACATGTTTAGCAGCCGACAGCCAGAAAATTACATTTACTGTTGGACTGTTTACTGCTGGTTTTAGGATGCTAAACTGGCAAAATAAGCTGCTCCGACTCCTAGCCTTGAAATTAAAGTAAAACTAAGGAAAGTTTGGTTTCCAGAATTTCTTTTTTTTTTTTTTTTTTAATATTTCTATAACCACTGAGCATCACATTTACTTAAAAAACACAAACTAAACTGGCAGGGTATGAAATTGAACTTTTTTTTTTTTTTTAAACACTTTTCCAGTAAAAGCATTTCTTTTTCAACTTTCAACAGCTGTATAATACAACCCCTGAAACTGATTTATAAGGTTAAGTGGAATTACGTTTTTAAAGGTGCCTTGTTGAACAGTGTCACGGCCGTTTCATTCATAATAAAGTGACATAATTATCGTGAGTCTTCATGGTTAAATAATTACATGCAGGGGAAAAAAGAGGAAAGTTCATGAAATGAGTCACTTTTTGGCTGGAGTCGACCCACAGCGCAGCGGCTCTGTTTACTGAGCCTTTAAACCCATGTTCTTGAATGCTTTAAACTGTAACATACATAAGGCAAGGAGGGA
>JAPQRQ010000001.1:33080892-33103970 GCA_037367365.1 Apogon talboti
AATGTGTGCAGTGTAAAGCGCTTTGGGCACCACTACAGTGCATAAAAAAGCGCTATATAAGTGTACTCCATTTACCAATTCAATATGGCCGCCACCATGTGACCTCACAATATGCCTATTAGATGAGTACTTACTCCCATCATAAACTTTGGGTCAGACCCAATATTTTTCTCATTTACAGTATGACTTTATGTCTAACCACTTCCAAGATAAAGCTTTTTGAAATCTTGATATCAAAATTGAATTTATTCTTTTTTTTTGTTTAACTCTGACACCTAAAGGTTGAAAGGACTTTAAATGAATAAAACCCAAAGTAGATAAGAATGAGGATAAATACATAAATAAATTGTATGTGCCAATATTTCACCAACTTATTGGACTTAGTAACAGCAGAAGGAACGAATTCCCAGGTAATATTGAAACCTAATGCCTTAATGTGGAAAAATACTTCAAAGTTCTAGATCTGCCACCCACTCAAAACACTTCCTGTCAACTGTTGAAAAGGTAAAAGTAGGCTACATGTTCCATACATCTGTTGGTTTACAGACACAACGGCAGCATTTTTACTGACAAATTACACTGAGATTATATGTATCTGCAGGTTTCACAAACGTAAAACGTCAACCTATTTTTGTGCCGATTGGAATTTGTCCCCTAGATGCATCATTCACAGAAGAAGCAGTGCCAATCCCTGACCAAATGTGTCCTGAGTATAAGGTGCAAAATAGGTTTCAACACGCGCCTCTTGCTGTCATTATTGCTCTTTGTAGCCTCAGTGAATGCAACAAGTCCAAGTCCTCTCTGTGGAGACGGTTGAAAGTCACTCTGGGAGACGTTGAGAAGGAACATTAGACGGGGCCAGTGGAGGGAAAAAGTGGACCGACGAGGTGATTTGAAAGAAAAGGTAAATCTCCACACTCCATTGAAAAATTGCTTGAAAGCACAGAGGATCACAGATTGATGAGATCTAACAGAATAAAAGCATCCACAGGGGCATTTTTGTCCTTTCATAACTTGAAATGATTTAGTTGACACTTCAATCTGCAGCTCAGTCTCTTGACAAGAGCTGAGGAATTTGGGGTTTCTTTAGCAAGGCATCGCTTTGTACAAACCAGACTTGAGTAAGAAGGAAACGGTCAAGTACAGTCATCTGACAGAAGGATATTATGAAAGACAATGTCTGTCAAAGTCACTCATTACTTTTAATTAAATATTTTCTAATGCAAGACGTCCGTAATTTCCTTAGGGTTCAATAAAGTTCTATCTAATCTAATCTAATCTAATCTAATCTAATCTAACATAAATATGAATGAATGCAGACAGGTTTACCTTAATTATGACTTAAATTGGAACTATACTTTACACTGACAGGAACCCCCCCATACCATGACCATACAAATTCATTTCTCAGTCTATATGTTGAAAGATTTACTGCAGAAAGGCTTTTTATTTTATAGGAAGGTGCAGGAAAAGTTCAACATGTAGTCGATACCTTAACTCTAATAAGACAAAGTTAATAACAGTAGGGATAAGTTAATTTACAGAAGTGTAACATTATAGGTTTTAGTTAAACATTACACTGTGTGCGCAATTATTAGGCAAGTGAGCATTTTTACCATATCACCATATTTATGCAAATTTTACCAACTCTAAACTATATAAATTAAATTTATTGTTGGAATTAGTCATTCTCAGGTGACATATATAAATATATATATATATGTGTATATAATAGGAGAGAGTATGGCCTAAATTGTTAACAACCTATATTAAGGTGTGCAGTGAAAAGTCCAAAATTGTAAAATTCCCTTCAGACAGATGAAATGATCTTGAAACCACTTAACTATTGAAGCATGACCACATGTTTATCACACTTTTTGTAGTAAATAGTCAACAGGGTCACAAAATATGCAATGAGAAGAAAAAACAAAAATTAACAGCAAAATATTAAAAGAAGAATCCAGAGGGAAACTACCAGGAACACACTGACCTGTGGAACCACTATGTTCCAGAACAAAAACCTACCTGGAGTGTCCAGAAGTAGATGTTCAGGTCTCAGAGACAAGGTCGATGTGAGAGAGGCTGAAATACAACCACCACTGGACAAGACACATAAGTTGAAACAGCAGGACTGGGCCAAGAACTACCTGAAGACATACAGTATTTATTATAGGTTTTATGGACACATGAGGTCAGAGGAACTGTTGATGGACCAGACAGATGGACCCATGGCTGCATCAGTACCATCACAGAACCAAGGTGGAGGTTAGGTTCTGGGATGGGATTATTAAAGATGAGCTAGTTGGACCTTTGAGATGTACTCAGAACCAACCCCCAAACCCACTTCCAGTTTTTAGAAGATACGTTCATGAAGTTGTAAAGCAAAAAGTCTGTATCTTTCAAGAACATTTGTTTTTTTTCATGATTTTTATACAGGACAATGTTCATCACATGTATCAAAGACCTGCACTGCATGTCTAAGCCAGTCAAGTCTTTAAGCAAGAATATAATGACCACACATATGCATTTCTAGGTCTCTTTATGTATGTACAAGTGGAGTATACAGGTTATGGGATCATCTGGACAGAGTAAAGAATAAAAATGTAAAATGTACTGAATCCAAATATTAAATACTGACTTCTGGCTGTATCCTGATTTTTTTTTTCTTCCATATTTTAATACCGTCATCTTTTTTTCATTTTAATTTTTTGGCAATTTCCTGTTGTATTTTAATAAACGGACTGAGAAATAAAAAAATACAAAATAAACAGCTGAAGGCGGCCTACAACTTTTGCCTCGTGCTGTAACTTGAACATTTCCACTTTCTATTTTTAGTTTGCAGTTGCAGAGAACAATAAAACACAGGTCAATTCAGCCAAACACTAAAATCAATGCACGTATTATCACCTGACACATTCAGAACTGCTGCGTTCATATCCTCTTGCCTTTTCCAGTCTTGTTTACCACTGAATTTCATCTCCTTTGGACAACAGGTTTGAGCGTACTCAATATAAATGCCAATATAAAACTCTTAGATGGGAAGTGGAAGCACTGCTTTCACCCATTAAAACACATACTGTTCAATCGCTTCAATGTTATGACCGCTCTGACTTAGTGCATCAGTGTCAAAGTCGTGATTGTGAAGGATTAGCACATGATTAATTGCATGGTCCGGTTGAATCATGATTTGACAGTACTCGTAGTGTAATAAATTACCTCAGCCTCTAAATTTCACTTGAGCTGCCAAATTGGATTTAGAGGAGGAAATAATTTCCGGCCAATTTGAGGCTTGCTACCACGGTGGCTAATTGCCAAGTACAGCGGTAACGTTTGGCCGGTGGCCGGGATTCATTTCCTTCGTTGTGTTTTTTTTTTTTTTCTCCAGCTGATCATCCAAAACCACTGGCAGTCCATCCAGCACACAGACACACACTAACAAGGCAGGACGCACACTCTCACCATCTCACACCGTCTCTACAATCTGCCGCCGTCGTTCCCTTCTCCTCTACTTCGCTCTGTCATCGCAGTAATTATCAGCCTTCTATTGTTTCCTCTTTGTTATGCTGCTGCGACATTTGTGCAGATGGGATAATAACACTGCTGCCAGGCGGCCACTTAAAAGGATATATGTGTGTGTGTTTTCTGTGTGTGTGTGCGGTTACTAATAAAGTGACAGTTTGTGTAATTGTGCGAGGCCACAGAGCACTGACCGAAACATAAAGTGGAGACAACTGGGCCGCTGTCGACCTGGGGTTAGGTCAAAATACTAATTTAAATAGATAATTTGACATGATACTATGCAGATGTTGGAAATGAGGTGATGGTTTTAGATTCAGAGGAAGATGAAGCACTGAGGATGTGATGGACCAGTTATGAACGTGGTGTTTTCAGCACCAGGGCTACCAGGTAGAAGTCCGTATTGGATTAGGAGCAAAAACCAGGAACACCAGGCTTCATGTCATGTCCATTTCAAGCTTATTTTGGCATTTTATATGTTAGTCTTTCTTATTTTATCCTCTTCCCTGTCCCATAGTCTTTTACCTATAATTTTAACCCAGTCTTTTTTCTAGCCGGAACCTAGTTGTTTTTCTGCCTAAACCAATGATGGTCAAACTGCAGCTCTGTCCAGCCACGACAACACAAATAAAAAACAAATTAAATAATAAGTGACATATTGAAATGAATAAAACTTCACTCACAGGCCTAAAGCAATGCTGACAAACGTAGGAATTGGTTGGTATTGTATTTACCCGCTGTAAAAAGTTATAACCAAAACTGCTTTAACATTCCATCAGCTAAAATGTGAATTTTATCAGCATCAGACAAGTATGTTGTCTTCAGTTTCAATCACAGACAAAATGATCTAATGATAATAAACAACTGAATTGTTTTCTTAAATATAGAACCAAATGTATAGAAACAGCCCACCACAGCTGCTTTGTGGTAAACGTGACTGAGTTCTCATGTAGACCTAGCTTAATGGTGATGCTAATTTAGGCTAAAAGGCTAAACAGACTCTGGTACCTGAGCTTCAAAGAGCTTGAATATTTTTTGCACCTTCTGACAGGTTTCCTTTTAGCTTTGTAGTAGGGAGGATGTCTGAAGACACCAACAATATCAAAACAAAGAAATCAAATAAAATTAAAGAAACTGAAAGTAACACTGGCATTGGGCAAAATGTCATTGTAAATGTCAGTATCGGCGGATGCCTACTTTGTTGACACAAGTGGATTCTTGGATTAAGGAAAATTATTTGCGGAGAAATTTTCATCAGGTCACCAACTGTCAAAGTAAAATCTGAAGAAGTAATATGATTGGGGTGTGAAATGTAGACGAGAGGCGTCATAAATACTGTAATCAAATAGTGATGTACTGTGAAAAGTATATAAAAGACATGAAGGTGTAACAGGACAAAAACAGCATAAACAGTCAGAGCATTTGACAGTGTAAAGGTCGTTTTGTGGTGGTGTGTTTCTGCTCAGCTAACATTACATAACGTTAATGTTAGAAGCGATTATTGATGTTATCTTTACACCCACATCACAATGTTACTGACATTCCAGTGAAGTGCATTTAATTCAACTTAACTTTGACAATGGAAGTGTTGGCCAAAACACTGACACTATCACAATTTAATGACATAATGGATGAACTGATTGAATTGTTGCAGCTGTAGGTTCTGCGTCCCGCATCGTCTTTGTCTTCCTTTCATTTTCTTCAAACATCTTCTCTGATGAAACTACTGGTCGGATTCATTTAAAATTTTATGTGCATCTTCCTTGGGACAATGTCCACAATGTTTTCTCACAGTTTTTACATATTTTTATTTTTGACAAATTTTTGAAATATTAAAAATGTGTCTTTACTTATAATGGTCCATATGTTGATGGTTTATAACATGGAAATGATTACAGATATCAATATAGTTACTATGAGCACTGATAGGAAGTCATACTGTGTATGGACTTTAGTTTAATTTGTTGTGTTGCTCCATTGAAAGTACCACCCACTTCTACTGGGAGAATATAGCGGCAGAATCTGACAACCTCACAAATTCAACTTCTTATTGATTCTTCATAGAACGTGCCGGTGACATACAGGGACACTGTCCTATTTTAACTCATTTGAGATCTGTGGCACCAGTGGATGAGCTTAGGTTATGAATAGGTAGATAAAATAAAATACTGTTTGTAGGACAAGTTCACTGTTGTTTTGGGTTGTTTGATTCAGTTGATTGTGGAGGGTGGATGTTTTTCCTTTGTCTGGCACAAAAATACTATATTATTATTCCTTATGTACTGTTGTAACAGAGGGAATAAAAACATTGTTATGTGGTTTCAGGAGATTTTACTCCCTCTGTTTTTATTGTTAAGAATTTTTTTTTTTTTTAATGTAAACCAATATGACTGTGCAAGGTATTATTATATCCACGTCAATCATATAATTACAATCTAAATCTTCCCATAAGTAAAACACAAAACAAACCTAGCAAATCACAACTAATTTCACCATAACAGATGTAATTGCAGCCTTGGCTGTGTTCATAAATATGCTTTCATCCAGTCTGCATGTATGTTTGGGAGCATTTATGTTTGCAGCAGTGAAGTCAAAGTAAAACAAGAGATAATTGCTCATTCTCCTGGCTCCCAGCATCAGAAAAATGTCCAATACCACCTCCAGCAGCCCAAAGGAAAACTGGAGTCAGACAAACAGGCGGACCAAATGAATTCACAACACCATGCATAATACATAGACCAAATTACACTTCTCCCTTCATAAATAGGAATACAAATAAATAAGTGCCTGTGTGTGTGTGTGTGTGTGTGTGTGTGTGTGTGTGTGGTTGTGTGCAGCGCTGAGGGCATCTTAGTGGTCAATAATGAGTTATGCTAAAACAATGCTGCCTGTTTCTGTGGGAGACTTCCCTTCCGTCTGTGCTGTTGTTCTGCTACTACAGAAGAAAAATCAAACCTACAGCAAAGCAGTTTACTACAATCAGCACAGATTACGTACTTTGATTAATCATTAATATTCCGTGCTGATTTGCTTTTTCTTTCAGGGATGAGAGTGAAATCTGAACTGCCAAATGGAACATAAGTTGTTCAAAGTCATTATGTGTGTGGTGCATGAGACTGGGGGGGTGACGATGACTTTTGGGTACATAGTTGTGCTCTGCTCATCTTTCCATCTAAACCTTTTAAAGGCCTGTTCATACTCACTTTACGTTTGTACTGGAATGAGCGTTTGTCAGTCAGTCCACCAGAGGGCGCCGCTCTTTATTTACATACTGGCAGAATAGAGGAAAGTTTTTGAGAAGAAGAAATAACAACAAACATGTCGATGACAGAGGAGGTGTTACTAATATTGATATTGAAGGGTAGTTGTCATAAATATGTCGGTAGCGTTTCACTAACTCACACAGTCGCCATTTGAAAAGTTCCACCCTTCCTGGAAATTATTGTCTTGAAATCTCAACACTGCCCCTCGTGGTTCCCGGTGGTACTGCTCTGTATTCTCCGGTGGGGTTCTGCATTGAAACCTCCCAGGAAACGGACAGAAACACGGATGTAACTAAGGCAGAGGATGGATTGGACACTCCATCTGCATTAATGTAGAGCATGAATGGGCCGTAGTTTACTCCATCTGAACTGGTGTTGGATGGTCCGGTAGAGTCTCTAGGACTGTACACAACTCACACTATTTCTGTTTTTCATCTGGCAATCAGATAATTTCAGTGATGGTAATAACCAAATGCAATAGAATTATGAAACCATATTTGAAGCATTTAAGAGTCAATTAAAGATCACTGAACTGATAAAATTAAAACTTAACAATAATAAATAAAGATCAATAGCACTCGTTCAGATCTGGTATTAACATCTGTCCAGGTGAATCCGATCACATGTAATCAGCTCTAATAGACAACACATAAGGTGTGTTCTCTGAACAGCATATTAAAGTGAAATGTCTCAGATGTATTATGCTCATACTACCGCTTAATGTGTTCAACTTGGTTAACTTTTGCACAATGTTTTAGGCCACGAGCCAAAACCGGTCCTCCAAAGGGTTCAGTCTGGCCCAGAGGATGACGGCATTGAGCCTGTGGACATGACCATAAAAATCTGATAACTGACGCCTCAACATGCACGTAAGAAATGCGATAATCGAAAACCCTGGTTTAGACGTTTCAGTCCATTATCAGATTTCTTTCAGAGCATGTACGTACATAGTGACGGTAGAATCAAACTTTCTGTTTGAGGAATATAAGGATAAGGATATAGTAAAAGCCTCTCACTGTATTTGGTATTATATCTAATGCTTGCTCTAACCAAAAGTTGAAATCCCAAAATATTAGTTGGAAATGAGTTTCAACATCTTTTTTTGTGTAAATGAATAAGTTAATTCAGTTGATTGATGGTTTGAGCTGGGTGTCCGTTCATCCATCTATTCATAGACGTTGTTGTAGTGTCGGTGTCATGGTGAAGAGGCTCTCAGCCTGCAGAGAACCTTTTCTAATTACAGATCCATTTCTGTTCCAGCCCTCGGGGATCGTAGATTCAATTGGATGAAATGAGTTTCCCCTGCAGGGTGTCTGGACACACCCTCAGGGATGAGGATGAAGAAACTCACTGTACATGTTGGATTAACAGAGTCCCCGTCTCCCAGTGGAGGAAAAGAACTCCAGAAACATTTCCAACATGTTGTTGTTTGGAAACTTTTTTTGGACTCTGGTTGATCAGTGTAGGTGACAGCGGTTTGTGAAGGAAAGAATAAGCTGGGTTTTTTTGTAATATTTTATTTTTGATTTTTCATAGGACAGCAATACAGCTACCTACTTACAAAACAAGACGACCTCACCAACCCACAACAACAGGACCAGAGACAATAGACAACAGACAGACAGACACAAAGAAAAAAAAAACCAGACAGATACACTGACAGAGACAGGACAAAAAAAACTGTTTTAGGTAAAGAATCAGCTGCGTTTAATTGAAATGTACTGCAAATTGTATTGAAATTTCTTCAAGTCAGTCAAAGAAAATGTGACTTTATGCTCTTTTCCATCCACTACTGTTATGTCAGACGGTAAGAGTTGATCATTTCATCCTCAGTGTAAAATGTAAGATTTCTGTAGTATTTCATTCAGTAGTTTACTGCCTGAGCTGCTGAGTGAGGAGTTCACATATTTAAGATAATTGCACAAAAACATGAGACTGCCTTAGCTTTAGCGTCCCAAACAGATCCACAGACTGATGTGGGTCGCCTAAGATCATGTCAAACTCTTCCACAGTTTCCCAAACACAGTACACCATTTCTGCATTTTTTTTTGTTGTTTTCCATTTTTATTTGTTTCTTGTATTCATTCATAGAACAAACTCATGCACACACACAATCATCTGTTACATCTGTTTCTATTGACCTTTTGTCTGCTACCTCCTATTGTGTATTTGGGTGTTTATATAAGGTTTTTTTTAAGAGGGGTGGAAATGCATCCAGACAGAGAGTATTGAAGGTGAGAAATAAAGGCCATGTAGTGGATTCCAGAATAACTTTTGTCAACCAAAAACTCAATCCAGTATGCTGGGATTAAAAAAAATAAAAGTCAAATTTAATGTTTTAAGTCTGAGCCATAGTGGAAGCAAGTGCACATTTAGTTGCATTTGTGGACATTTATTTAAATAAATGTAGGTTAAAGTTGGGCTAAATTAAGTGTTGATTTAACTTGAATGTGGGCGGAAGGTTTTGGGTTCCCTGACTAGGAAATATTGGGCCTCAAACACTTAATTTCTTGCTTTCTGTTGAATTTCTATGCATCAATTTGTGCTTTTATCTTTATCACTTTCTGGTAGAAACAACTTCTTTTGAGATAAAGGCCAAAGCATAGACACAGTTTGGTTTTTGATCTCATCTGACAAAAGCGCATCATCATTCTCCATAACATAAATTACTGGTAAAATCCACGAATTTATCAGTGTCTGACAGGGCTGTAGTATATAATACAGTTACTCATCGCTTCTGCCGGTGACACTTCAACAAACAAGACTCGATAGATAGTTGGATCCATTACATCTTGTACGTTACAGCCTGCGAGGCCGCAACATTATTTCTTTGAGCTGAAAATCCTGAGAAGAATCATTTTGTTCAGCATTTTGTTCCCAGACCTGCGTGCCTTCCCTCTCTGAATAACACCGAGCGTCGACTTTCCTCTCCTCTACTTTACATTGCAGATTTCGCTAATTCATCTCAGATCTAAACAATCCTGATCAAAATTTAATGCAATGAAAATTCAACAGCATTTTTGATGGCAGTCATTTTAATGAGTGAATACCAGCGTCTGCTAAAAACTAATGGTGGGGTTTAGTGTGTAGAATCAGATGTGGGGGTATTAAAAACAATGTGCAGGTGTAAACATGAGCAGAGTTTCTAAAGGGAATAGTCCCGTCTCCAGAGGGCCATTTGTATTGAGGAAAGGCGGTCACTTGTGCTTGTAAGACACAGAAAAGAAAGGAGTTGTGGGGGAAACTAACACGATTGTTTGGTCACAGTCGGTGGAGTTGTTGTTGGCTTTAGTGCCCATGGAAATCAAGCAGACAGCCGGGAACAACATTTGCACCTATTGGACACAGCGCTTGTGCCGGCAGCGAGGTTCAGGCCTTTTTGTGATGAGGGTTGAGGTCGGGGTTAGATGGACAGTGGATGAATGAATGGAATGTCTTCTTTTACAATAGTGAATGTAAAAGCAGCACGCTCTTCACTTTACATTTACACACCGGGCCGACATCATCAGCACACGTTCCGGTCCGCTTCGTTTTAATTTTACAAATGTGTGTTTTGTGGAATCGCTTTGTTTCACATGGGCTGAATCGTCAAGTAATACTGTATATATTTAATTAAATGTTATTTCTGATAATGTATAAACCAGCGCTGTCAAATGTACGGCCCGTGGATCCAATCTGGCCTCCGGGGTGAATGAAAATTATATGAACAGTCAAGGGTGTCAAACTCATTTTTGGTCGGGGGGCCGCGTATAGCCCAATTTGATCAGAATAGCATAATAAACTATGACAACTGTGAAAAAGTGAAATTATATGATGAAGTGATTTACATTTACAAACTATCCTTTCACAATTAAATGTGAATAATGAGAACAAATATGAACAACCTGAAATGTCTGTGGAAAAACAAGTGTAATTTAAGGATATAATAGTTCTGCTGTGATCTGTAAAGTGTGTTAATAATAAGCTGAGACATAATACTGTTCAAATGGGACTTTTTTTTTTTTAAGAATTTTCAGGTCGTACATGGTTATTCAGGTTATTCACATCATCATTTACTTCTTTCACAATAAAATAAAGACAGAAATGTGGGTTATTTTTATTTTATTATGCCTATTATTCTACCGGTCTATATGTGGCCCCTGAACTAAAATGAGTTGGACACCCCTGGTATAAACCATTATATCAAATAGAAGAAGCCCCTGGATTGATATATGGATGCACAATGCTGTCAAAAATGTAATCACAATAAAAAATTAAAAAAAAACACAAAACATATCAATCAGTCTAATCCAGTGTAAAGGCTGTGTTTTTAGACCTCAGTAGTTAAGTTAAGTTAATGAAAACACACGGTTAATTGTGGTTTTATTATTTATAAAAGATGAAAAAGTAACAAGATAAAAAGACACAGTGACAATAAAATGATGTGAAAGATGTCATAAGACAAATTCCCACACGTTTGTTTTGTGATTTACTATGGTAGTTCATTTAGTTGAGTAAAAACAACACCATACTATTGAGTTTTTATTTAACGAAATGAAAACGAAGTATAATTTTATTTGTGACTTGAACCCATCTTTGTGATCAGAGCATATTTACCGATCGGCAGAATATTAGAATAATAAAATCCTTTTTTAACATCAAAATGTACAGGATGCAAATTAAGCAAAAGTGTTTTAAGCAGAATATAAAAAATGTAAACATTAAAGACAAATAAAAATCCTGCAGTTATCATTATGATTATCTCAAATACCTACATTATATCTTGATTTTAAGGTTTATTTTTTCTCACTCATCCCCAGGTTGGTGTTTTTCTTTGTAGTTCTTCCCTCTATGTACAAATCCATCACTACACTCCTCATCCTTTGTGAATGCGACTCAGCTTGTGGCTTCTTCTGTGGTCTTTGGTGTGTAACTACTGCTTTCAGTATTATATAATTCTGGGTTTTCCCTAGGTTTTAAGGGGGTTAGGTGCTGTCCAGGATATGTGGAAGAAAATGTTATGCTTTTTAATGAAAATATAAATTGTCACGTTGTGTAGTATTTCCTGAAATAATGTCCAGACTGTCAGGTCTCTCAGCTGCAGTAGACACTGGGCCTGTATTTGACTGTGGTTTGTATTAGTCAGGCCTTTATCTCTAATTCCCTCTGTTTTAATAAATAGAAATGGTTGTATTTTGTGCAACATCTTATTTTTGTTCCGGTTTGTGCCGTTAAAATGACTGCCTCACACTTTTATACAAACCCAACATTTCCCTAAACTTTTGAAAGTCAACATTCTGTATGCTTTAGTGAATAGGTCTGTCCATTAGAAGGGCTGGCTGTGGTGATTTTCTACAAATGACAGTTTGGATAAAATATTCAGACACACACCTGCAGTGACCGAATCGGATAATAACATTTTTAATGAGTGATTTAGAAACAAACTAATAACAAGGTCCTGGTTAACAGTTATCAAACTGTTAATCAGCAGCAGAATATTGTTGAATATTAAACTAATTCAATGGAAGTGAGTGTTGTGCTTAACCGGCAGCACATTACATCTTATCCATGTTATTTTTGACCAACTTGTATTTGTGTTGTCCTCTGGCCTTTATTAGAGACTGGCCTTGTAATTGTCTTCTAAATGAGTTTTTAAAGACATTACAGTACTGTAATTTTGGACCATAGTCACCATTCCTTTGTACAAAATAGGGATGTCCTGATCCAGTCTAAAGATCTGTATTGGCTAAAGATCTGGCATTTTTTAGAAGATCGGATTGGATCGGATTTAGTCATGTGATGCAGTTTTCACACGAGTTTTCAGCGTGGTTCTTAATGGCTTCTGTAAAATAAAAAATGAAACATCATGCAACATGTCCACTGTGTGGGAATACTTTTCTCTGGAAAGCGACAAAAGAGGGAGCATCAGGGTTCACTTTAATACAAACAATTTGTTTTTGTCACTTACAAAAGTATCACACCACCGAGTATGAGAACTCCAAGGCTGCAGCGAAGCCTCGGTATCGGATCATTATCGGCAAAACTAATCAAATCGGATCGGAAGCAAAAAAATCCAGATGTGGACATCACTAGCACAAAAGCTGGACTAGATCTGTCCATAAAGCTAACTGTACTTTTTACTTTGGTGGCGTCCACAATGACTTGGATGCTGTAGCTAAGTTACAACAGTAGGTTAAACCTGGTGAGTTAATAGCACATTTGAGACAGAACTTTCATGTCCAACTGCAAACTAACATACTCCCAGTAACATAATGTTGTCTGACTCTGGCATTTCACTAATCCCTTATGGCAGGGAAATGACGTCCAGGAAAACAATAAAACCACCCCAGTATTGAGCACAAGTCCAAACATAGCCTGAGCCAAATCAATCCACAGCTCTGAGCTCACAGAGGGTTTTCCACCCAAAATGTAAATGTCTGTTTCTGCCGTGGCGTCTCGTGGAGTATGTTAGGGAATATTTTGCCACATTTCAGACTCAGTGGTTTTTGGGAGGACTGTGTGTTTGCCCAAATCAATGCCGGGCTGTGAGGCACTGTACTGTTAGCTCTCTAGAGGTGACTCTGTCAGCACGTCTCATGCACACACACACACACACACACACACACGAATCCTTCTTTTAGAAATGTGGTCACTCCATCCTCCTATTTCCACTGGTTCCCTGGACAACCATTCATCCCGGACATACCACAGTTGATTACTGCTCCTGTCAGCTCTGTGGGTTTGTGAGTGCGGTGGGTGTAGTTGTATATGTGTGTTATTGGTGGAGTGGGGTGGGGATTCACACCGTCATCATCAGTCAAAGGAAAATTGAAGCAACATCAATTCTCCAGAATTTCCTCAGAAGCCCAAGATTTCATTTTGCACGGTTTTATATACTTTTCATTTTTGCGATGGTGATGGAGGGAGGTGGCCATGGCCGTGGCTGAAAAAAAAGAAAAAAAAAGAACCACAACATTTCTAGGGGTAAAACTGTAATTCTTTTATATTTTGTCAGGTTTTTCTGCAACACTTATAATCACAGAGCAGCCAAATGTACTGCTCTTTTAATGTGAGACCTGTCACATTTTAATGTTAGTGTCAGAAAATATGTTCAAATGTATGTTTGATTTAGGAAAGAGTCAGTTTTCATCCAAATGTGCCACAAATTTTAACAAAATTTTCAGAAAACTGGCATCCACTACTATTGCGTGAATATTAAGAACAGTTTCTCCACCAAACGTTTACTCATTCTAAAATATTGCAGATGATCGCACACAACCTGAGCTTTTGACTGAGGAACAGAGAAATAAGGTTTTATGTCCTGAACTTTCATTTTCCTTATTCATCCAATACATGCAATTATTTATCTGTTTCTATCTGTTAATTCGCTTTTAACATTTATGTATTTGCTGAATTTTAGAAATAATGGTTTTTCAACTGTTTTTTTTTTTATTAGCACAAATAGAAAATCCTAATAAATTATCTACTATGTGTTTTCTTGTGATTACAAGGCTAATTTTAACCCAGAGTGATGAAAAAAAACACTATTAGGAGCATTAAAACTAACTAAAATTAACTAATAATTAACGAAGGACACTTTCCCTAAACCTAATAGTTGCTTCTTAAATGTGAATATTTATTTATATATTTATATCTTTGCAGGCTTTGGGAGACACTGCATTTTTCACTGCTTTCTGACACGTCATTAACTAAACACTAAGTCAAATTATTAATTAAATAATGGTCAGGTTACGTGGTTTGTTGCAGCCTTGTCTACTAGTGCTTTTCCAGAGTTTTGTGCATAAATACGGTGATAATAGTGCTAAAAATTATGTGATATTGAATTTAAAATACGCACTTGAGCCCGTCACAGTCATCTAGTTTTCAGTAGGTAGGACCCCAAATTAAAAAAAACAAAAAACACTGGATCATCTCCTGTTTCCACAATTGCACCATATAACCCACTAGAAACCAACAGGGAAAACCGGAAATTCAACAAAACCAAAATAACGGGGTGAGAGATTACTTCTGTTTTCTCGTTAATGGTGTGTATTTGTGTTAAAAACAGTGTCAAACGCTACTGAGAGGCATCTGCTCTGAGATATCTAAACAATGTCAGACACAGAGCAGCTTATGTTGGCTTTTAATTGGTTAAATTACTTACATTCATAGATGAAATTAAAAAAGCAGAGGATTGGTAATTATTAAAGTGTTACTTTTTTTCTTTCTTGAATTTACCACAAAAATGTACATCCATCATTGTTACAGTATGACTGTATATGTTACACGTATCAAAACAACTGCAGAATTACACCATTGTATATTTTCCTTTGTTTTGCTCTATTTAAACAATTACTACATTGACTTTAACTTTAAACCTTTCACAGCATCATCTGTACTTTTAAATCCTGTACATGGAGTTTGAGACAAATGTTTTCCAGAGGATGAACTGACAGCGTTTATGTCGACCAAGGTCAAACAAGCTACAAACGCTGCAGAGAAAAGTCATATGCAACCATATCTCTCTTTTCCTGATCCTGATATCATTTTATTGGTAGCTAATGAGCTCAGTGACATTAGTTAAATCTAAATAACCCTTTTTACGAGGCCGGATGTCGCCACACGTCTCAGCGTCCTGCATCCATCGTTCAGATTAAAAACCTTCTACAGAGTAATGTGACCCCACGATACAGTGTTTAGGAAAATTCTGAAGCAGTGACACAAAAAGGAAACCCTGAGGTTTACTGTAAGAGACACATGAAAACCATTTAGTCAAAATAAATCCAGGAATGATCACAACAATGTAAATAAAATACTTATTCAGATTTTGACCAGTGATTCCCAAAGAAGTCTTAACTGGACCGAAATGTTCATGAACCCAACCATTCAGCTGCTCATGGACTGACCATTGAAAAGCTGTTTGAAAGTCTGGTTCACCTCAGTTTCACTTTTACATCATTTTCATCTTGTGTCTTTTAGTCACTGTCAAGGCCAAAAAGTTTTGGCAGTGACACTAATGATCTTTTTTTTTTTTTTTCCCATTTTATTAAATGATACATTTACACAAACATGTACTTAAACACAGAAAACCACACAAACACAGTACAAAAAAAACTAATTACACAACAAACCATCAAACCTATTAAACAAAACAAAACAAGGCAAAACCATACAAAAAATAAAAAGGAAAAAAAAAATATTGTTAACTTCTTTTTACAATGTTCAGGGCTGATTGAAAGTTGATATAATATAATGGTATAATAACAACAAATTTCTCCTTCAAGAGGACACAGGAGACAGCAGGACACTTTTGTTGGCAGTAGAGAAAAAAGGATTCCATTGTTGATAAAAACAAATTTGTTTGTCCATGAAGAGAAAACTTAATCTTTTCCAACTTTAAGAAGAAAAGAAAATCATATACCCACATATGACACAAATGAATGAGATTTATTTGCCAATAAAATTCTTCTAAACATATAAAATACTTATAATTGCACTTGAGTGAATCAGAAACATGAGGAAAAAAGTCTTAAAGACCTATATTGGAAAACAATTGTGCCATGTGTGTAGTTTTATCTTTTAACATGGTTTCATCTTGTGTCTTTTGTGCTGTTTTTGTCTTTTTCAGTATTTTATGTCTCATTTATTTGCTTTCTTGCATCCTTTCGACATGAGGTCAACAATCACAGACTTTCAGAGGACACTTGAATCAATAGGGAAATGAATTTACACTGGGTATTATTCTGCGTACTTTGCTCAGACAGTTGCAGCCCAATAAAACCAGCTCATCTACCATAAGTTAACCCTAACAGCAGTGTCTGGCAGTCATTCAGCGTGCCATGACAGATCTTGTCTTCGATGCGGTGCGTTCACTGGCCTGGCTAGCCTAAATATACACAATTACTTCAAGGTTGAGAAAGATTTTGGCACCAGAGAGTTTACATTATAGAGTGAATGTATTAGATTAGATTAGATGAGACTTTATTGATTCCAATGGGGAAACTCACAGGTCAAGGCAGCAACAGAATAATGTGCATAGTGCAACAGACAAACAATATAGACTATCCTGAAACTTATTCGACTTCCTCTGTGTCTGTACAATCACAGACACAGCTCTTCATCATACACGTATCAAAGCTTTTCAGAGTCGTGCACAGATGCTTTGTTTCACCGGATTTCACCCTTCGCAGCTGATCAATGTGTGCACACATTCAGCCACTCAACCAGCTGTTTGGATATCAATACTCTGCCCGTTCGTGCAGTCTCACACATTTTCACTGTCTGTGTTGTATTGGCAGCCTCCCCCAGAGTCGTAGCAGTTGTTCTCCGACACAAAGACCTCGCACACGATTGTTCTGTTTTTAAAAGTTAATGTGTTGGGAATGGTTCTTGCAGCCAGACACTATTCAGTGGTAAAAATAGAGTATATTTCACTCCAACCACAAATTACCGTTCATTGTTCTCTTAATTTTCCTTCTCTTCTCCGGCCGGTTGATGGCTGTAATTTGGAGTCTGTTAGGCAGTGAAAGCAAATAACTTGTAATGTGTCAGACTGCCTGTCCTAATGATTTCATAAGCACAACTGAAAAGAGAACAAAAGCACAGATCTAGTAAGTCATTTATTCCTTAGCCACATGCCTATTCTTTGAAATAAACTGAGGGTCTAAGTAAATGAGTGCATTATTAAATCCACTGTTTGTTTTGTGTCATTGAAATCCTGGTCTGTCTTAAATTGCTCACAAACACAATAAGTGTTGTTTGATGCTTGATTGGACTATAAACATGTATATTATGTCCTAGTCCAGAGCTGTAAAATATGCTAAATATTAGCAAGATGTCTAAGGCAGGGGCTAAAAGTTTTAATACCTGATGTACCTTCATTAAATCCCAGTTAAATCTAGTCCAAAAAACTCCTGCATCTGTCAAGTATCCATTGAGGTTCTTTACTTTTATGCAGTTCGCCGTGTGCTCTATGCAGACTATTATCATGTACTGTGTGTGAGGTTTGATGGTGTGATGTATTGAAAAATGACAGTGCCATAAAATTGGTTTTCTTTCTCTTTATATTTAATGAGATTTTCCAGGTAGATGGAGTATTATACCCAACATTTGACCATGACTGCCGTCTGCCAAAATATCTACCAGCTAGGTTAACAAGGCTAGCAATAGCTACTGTATGCTGCAGGTCCTTCTGCCACTATATTCATTAGTTTAGTCTCATTAGATTGGACCCACAGTGGACCCACAGTATTTGGACTGACAGGACTAGAGTTGGGCCACTTTCCAGTTCCAGTCCAGTCCAGTTCCAGTCCAGTCCAGTCCAGTCCAGTCCAGTCCAGTCCAGTATAGCAGCTCAATCTGCTTTGTTTCATGTAAACTAATATTTGCCATTATGACAGAAACGGCAGCAGGTCCAGCTTGTTTTGCCTTAAACCATCTGTCAACACGTTGAATTTGAGGCCCGTAAAAGAGGTGAAGCTGAAAAACACAGACGGAGATTCTCCTGCTTTCTCTTTTCATTTTTTAGTGTTCATTAGTAGCTGTTAAAGGTGCATTAGTGCCACCTTGTGGACTGGAGGTGTTACTTCGTGGCTCTGACGATCTCAGTATTTTCCACATGGGAGTGTGAGTGTCAGTGTGACATCTAGTGGTAAAATCCAGTGTGTGTTTTCATCCACCATATTTATGCACAAAACATCTGGTACCAACACAAATGTGTAAGTAGAGACATTTGTGATTCAACACAGAATCTCAATGTAAGTGATGTCACAAAGTAGGAAGTAAGATAATACACTGTACTTTTCTGTGGTGATGAGTGGCTGTTTGTGAACCAATGATTCGATTGCATATGATGCCACAATGTGATTAAAAACTTTGATAACCACAGAGTGGTCTTATCAATTGCTTTTGTAATACATGTTGTAAATTGTAAACAGACTTTGTGGACACCCTGTCTGTCCTAAAGAATGCCCATTTCAGCCCCCCCCGATTTTTTGCCTCCTGACTGTGCAGTCAGAAAAGTTTAGCGCTACACGGCAGCTCCCACAGATACTTCCGCTCCATCTCATGTCTACTTGTCCTTCAAGGTTCAATCTGGCATCTTATCGGTGCCTCTGACAGCCTTCTTTTTGTGACGGATGGAAGAGCGGTGCCTCCTAGGAAGAAACCGAAATTGTCAGCTCCCCCCTCCCCCAACTCCCACCTCCCCTCACAGTGACTCAGATACAGGCCGCCTGAAGCACAACTCCATACGGGTGATGAGCTTCGAGAGGCCCTGGAGGATCTATCAGACTTATGCCGTTAATGTACTTCGCAACTGTGGGAGCTCTTAGCGAGATACGGCCGCACCAGAGGGCCAGTCAATCCGGAGATACATCCGAGGTGGTATCACTCAGATAAAGTTGTGGCAGTGACCGCCAAAGTAAAAAGCCCTGGAACTATGTTCTTTAGCCCCATTATCTTACAATGAAGAAGAAGAAGAAGAAAAAAAAATCAGGAATCATCTTTTAATCACAGGGTTGAAATATGTTCATAATTACCTAAGGGAAATGTATTCACACTAATGACTGGGAGGGCTTGCCAGCTATCACAGACTTCATTATAATTAGGGAATTTCATCTTATTATTAATAGGACTATGTGCCTGTGTATGTGGGTGTGAATCTGTGTAGCCTTCCATCCATTTGTGGGTGTGTTCTATTAAAAGGGGTGGCTTTCACACCCATACATATGTGTGTGTGTGTTTTCTGTAATATACCTAATAATTACCAGCTCCATTAGCATTTAAATGGAAATGTATGCAATAATAATTACATCATGAGTCCTGGGTTTTATTACCATGACCCCTGGCAGCAGTTTGATGGAAGGATGGAAAGATGGAAGAGGAGGGACAGATGGATGGATGAATGAATGAATGAGAGGATGGATGGATGTGAAGAGGCCTGGGAAAAAAGAGGAGATGATAGGAGATGGGATTAATGACACTGATGAGACAAGTTGTCTTTGACGGCCATGCAGTATTAAAGGTTTAAGAATAATGATAGTTTAAGGAATTAGAATACTAACTTACAAAGAGACAACACAAGTGCAGACCTGATCCCTGTTCACCTGAATGTCACCTGTTAGAGCATTTACTTTGATGAAGTTCAGGGGAAAAAAATTACTTCTAGTATCTAAAAAACAAATACTTCTTCTGCTGTCAGCAGTCTGGTCTTGGCCTGCTCTAAATTTAAACTGTCAACTGTGAGATAACTTTTGTTATGATTTGGTGTTGTATAAATAAAATCTGATTCGATTCGATACTAACTGATTATGCCATCTGGTATGATCTAAAATGAACAGAATCAACTGTACAATCGGCACTTTGTTTCTCTTTTCTGCTTTATGTTCTCAAAACCAAAACATAGCTGGAGTCACTGCACGTTATGAGTCTGTACCTCCAATGCTGAACCTCAAGACTTACTGAGAGGACTTTGATGACAATGGGTAGTGTTGGAAAACTGATACCATTAAGTACATGTGACCAGAGTTTAAGGTAACCATTACCAGCCATCAATGACAGTACAAAAACTCAGCCCAGAATGGTCTGTCTTTAGATCATTTAGGAAAGGTTCTTAAACAAGATTAATTGGTAAATCTACTGAGGAGATAGTGTCATATTGAATAACTTTAACTTTCCCTGTTGAAAAGAGAGTATGAAGGACCAGTGCAGGGATAACCTGACCTATAGTAGAGTCACAATTCATGTCAATTTATTGTCATTTCATATTTCATATTTCCTCCAAAAGCATGACAAACACTTAAATCAAGGCATTTACTATGAGGTGTCGCAAATTTTGAACCTAATTTTCATCAAAATTAGCAAATTTCATTCCAAATTCATACAGATGGATTGTAAAATGTCCTTTTGTCAGTGATTAATTGGCCTATCTCTGACTGAAAGCTCTTTTTCATGTTAGAAAATCAATGAAATGTAAAAGGATGTTTTGTGGTTCAAGTATTCCAGGTGGTCCTGATAAAAGCTGATTTTTCAGAGTCGTAGAACGCTTTAACGTGGGTTGAAAGACCCCACTGACATCTGGTTTATGTCTTCACTGAAGTGAAATGGCACATTCAGGTGCTGTCGGTGTGTTGAATGGCTGGTCAGTTGAGCCATGTCACTGGTATTTATTAGATCCAGGCTGATGGGATGATGACTTTTAGGATACGGGTGTGTGAATGGACATACAGGAATATTTGTTTGTTTATAGCCAGGAGCAAATTGGAGTTAAGTGCCTTGCTCAAGGGCACATCAGCCAACATTTTCTCTACTGGTCTGTGGAATTGAATTGGGGACCTTTCGGTCACATGCCAGTATTCCAACCCTTTATGACTCCCCTAAAAACAAACCACAAACATTACGATATATGATAATGCAGTGTTGTAGCGTATCTCAGAAAAGTTTAGAATGTTTTTCTTACTTCTCTAGATTTCAGCCATGGGTTTGACTCAATGCTCACCAAAGAAATGTTAAACATTGATTTGAAGAATGTAGCATCTGGCAGATGATAAGCAGTGAGAGATTATGTATTACTACTCAGCCTTGCATGGGTTAATGTCACCAATCTGGTCATCGAGGTGTATAGAGGAAAAATCCAAAACAGGACTCAGGAATGGGCCGATAAGCAACCCACACCTCTTCAATCTGTTGTGTGGTATTGGAAATAACCCTGTTGGTGCATTCAGGAGACGCCACTGAGGAGCAGTGTTTTTAATAGCAAAAACAGCCAAGTGTGTAAGAAATATGGGCCGGTTTTGGACCCAGAAAGTGAAGCAGTTAAGATTAAATAAAGCTTTATTTGAGGATTAGGCAGGCTCACAGGCGCGATGAGCAGAGTCGGTCAAACATACAAATCTAAAAGGGCAAAACTGTAATGAGCACACCAATGGATGCAGAGACATAATGGCTAACAGGCTGTTTTAGTTGAATAATGGGGTAATAGCATCTGCGGTCCCTCTAATGATAAGATTAACACGTCTTCCTCTGTACGTCTCTCTGTAATATTCAACTTCATAATGGCATAAATTACACAACTAACTGTGTGTTACTGTGCGTGTGAGACGGAGATACAATATGAGTGCGGAGGTTAAAAAAAGAAAAAGAGAGTGAAGGAGGAACCTGGAGTGGTAAAGTCCTTGCCCTGCCCTCTGGTTTTGCTCTTTGCCTCATAATGGCTGCCCATGGAGCCATACAAGACTCCAGTTGCCCTGCAGCCCATTTAAAGAGCATTAGAGGAGAGGAAAATGTCAGGGTCAGCCCACACTGGGTCACTCAGTGCAGCGACTGAGTGGATGTGGATTTGTGTCTACGAGCGGGTACGCCACAGCCTTTTTGTTAGGTTAAGTATTGTCAGTGACAATGGAGAGAAACAAGACACAGAAAATGAGAGCTTCTTTGACACTTCAGCCCGTTTTAAAAGAACTGAAAAACACCCTAATGATGAGAGTCTGCCTGGGTTAACTGCCAGGGCTTCGAGTAGAAACAAACACTAGAAAGAGGTGGCCGTTCACTGCTGTGTCATTTTACGGGGGTTTGCCAAACAGCTAAATGGTTAGCCAATAAGCTGAAACAGTTGTACTGCTAGAAACGGCCATACCATTATGCCAGAAACAAACTGGCCCTGATGTGCACTACGAGGATGTTTGTCTTCTGAGCCAATAAGTGTCAACTCACTCCAGACATGACGGAACAAACACTGGTTTTACAATGTCAGTAATGGCGCTCAATCAGGCAGCCTCATTTCACAGGCTTTACAGACTCGCTCTGAACTAAACACAGATGTCCTGACCTACATCTGTACAAAAAGTAAAGATAAAAATGTTCCTCAACAGTATATTTGCTAGCAGTTCTAAAGCAGGGATGTCAAACTCATTTTTGAGGTCACATACAGCCCAGTGTGATCTGAAGGGAGTCAGACCAGTAAAATAATAACCTATAAATAATAATCCAAATTATTTTCCTATGTTTTAATGTAAAAAAAAAAAGAAAATGACATTATGAAAATGTGAATAACATAAATAACCATGTACAACCTGAATTTTCTTAAGAAAAATAAGTGCAATTTCAACAATATTATGTTTCAGCTTATTATTAACACAACTTACAGATCACAGTGGATCTATAAATGCGCAAACATTTAGTAATAGGTAGAGTATTGTTAAAATTGCACATATTTTTCTTAAGAAATTTCAGGTTGGGTTCAATTCCAACACCGGTCGGTGGGGCCTTTCTGTGTGGAGTTTGCATGTTCTCCCTGTGTCTGCGTGGGTTCTCTCCAGGTAC
>JAPQRQ010000001.1:33104070-33114903 GCA_037367365.1 Apogon talboti
TTTTTCATGGTTTAGTTCGCCACGGTGACCGGATCAATGACCGGTTAAATACAACCAACTGTGAACCTAGAACATCCTGTGGTTGACTTCATTTCCCATGATCCTGACCACTTGTCAAATAAATGTATAGAAATAACCCAGAGGTGTCAAACTCATCTTAGTTCAAGCTCCACATTCTGCCCAATTTGATCTCAAGTGGGCCGGACCAGTAAAATTATAGTATAACCTATAAATAATGAAAAATTTTCTCTGTGTTTAAGTGCAAAAAAGTAAAATTAAATTAACTAAAATTGAAGTTTTTACATTTACAAACTATCCTTTCACAAAAAAATTTGAATAATCCGAAAATACTGAAAGCTCTTAAGACAAAGTACAATTTTAACAATGTTATGACTCCACATATAATTTATACATGTGCATTTTATCTATTCTATTCTATTCTATGTCTAGTGTCAAATGAACTGATATTAAACTCTAAGACTTTTTTTAAGCTTATTTTGTAGCTGAAAAAGTAAAAAATCCTCCTGGGTCTTCTCACTTTGATGACAAAGGAGAGCCAAACATTTAGAATGACTCAGTATCATGAAATATGTTTTTTAAAAAATCAGCGTTGGTGTTAAATTCTGACGTACGTTTTTCATTATGAGGACTTTTTATCGCTGTGTTCAGACCCATTGGACTTGTAATCACTTAAGTTTACCACTGGTTTCAGTCAGAAATAAAGTATTCAAACACCACAGTGACAAAACAACACACTCCTGTTTTTGTCGGTGATTACTTCAGGGCCTCATTTCACTGTGGGAAAAGACTGTATGACTGCAGGAAAAAGACAGAAAAAATATTCCAAATATAATGTGGACTTAAACGGACCTTTCTCGTAACCCCTTCAGAGCCTTGTATGGTTCTGCAGAGGGGTCTGAATGTGGATGTGAGACAGGAGTAGTTCAGGGACATCGGGACATCCCATCACTGACCCTCAACACCTCCATCAGCCTTGTTCTGGAGTTAGACTCAATACTGGGGTCAATTATATCAGCCTATAAAAATCTGTCATCTTTTTTTTCCGCTGTCGCCTTATGGTGTAGAAACCACAACCTGAGTTAGTTTAATATCAGTAAGTATATTGATGATCAACAATGAAAAACTATATGTTCAAAATGCAGATTTTAGACTTCATTTAATAGGGGAAACATATGGTTAAAACAGTTAAACTATATCAATTCAGGTTATTTGTCTTACTGCTTATTATTATTGTTATTATTATTGTTATTGTTATTACTTACAAACTTATTTATTATATATTGTTGTTATGACTACTATTACTGTTATCATTTTATTATAACTTTTATTCTGTGATTATTAAATTCTCTCTCTCTCTCTCTCTCTCTCTCTAATTATTATTTTTTATTATTATTTTTACTACTTTGTTATTTGTTCTTTCTTTTAGTACTTATGTGTAATTGGCTGTTGTTGTTTTTTTCACTACTATTTTAATAGTTAGTGTTGTTATTATTTTCTTGTAATATTTCTTATATGTATATATTCTGTGTTTGAGCTGCTGTTAGAACCTTAATTTCCTGAAGGCTCTGCCCAAGGGATTAATAAAGTGTAATCTAATCTAGTCTACTCTAATCTACTCTAATCTAATCTAATCTAATCTAATGTTTATGATCTAATTTCATCCTAAATTCACTTTATACACCTGTATATGACTTAATACACAGTTCTATAGTTATCAGCCTCATGTGCTGCAAAAAATACTCTACAAGCAGTTTGGGAATGTATTGTTCAATATTTTTGGTAATTTTTCAACTGCTAAAGCTTTTTCAAATGCTAATCCTAATAGTCCCAAATTATATGAATCTATATATTTTTTGCTTTAAAACATAAACTTTTCTTGTGGGACGACGTTGACGTGCACATGAGACGTTTGAGTGGATTTTTTTGTCTCTGAAATGAGATTCAACTTTATCGTCAACAGAATGCGATTTAGCATCTAACCAGAAGTCCAATCAGTAGACAGTATGTATGTAAATATAGTGAGGATGTGTGTGTCTGTGTGTGTCCACCTACTCGCATATCCCTGACCACAGTGTAAGCGAGTCGGGGGGTGGGATGGGGGGGGTGAAGCCAAAAGGCCACTTGGCTCTGCACATCTCTATTCCCTCTTCATTAGCAGTCACATTACTTTAGATTAGCAGAAAGTGGACATTTACAGGCAACGCTGACGCCTGTAATTAAAATTAATTTTAAAGGAAGACACAAAGAGAAGTAATTACTCCAAGTGTTAAAGGTTTTCTCCCCGGCAACTTCTCTTATCGTTTTATTGCCGCGTTCTCACCAAAGGAAATAAAAATGCAAAAGAGAGAGTGGACTTAGTGGGGAGAGAAATTAAGCGCTAGCGGTCGCTCATTAATGTCTTCACCTGATTATTGGGAATGGGAAGTCGCCTGTAAAGGTTGAGTAGTTTACAATGAATTTTTTTAATTAGAGTGGATTTGCTCTGATTGAAATGAAATATAAGTGGCTTCTTAAATAGCTTATCGCAACCTGGGTGACTCGCCACGCTCCCTCCGCTGGCTGGAAAGTTTTCTGACGCAAACAGGGAAGTGGACGGTCTTACAGGGAGGGTTTTCCTACATTTATGTCCATAATTGGTCACTAATATCTTATAATTAAGCCACTGAATGGTGTCAAATGTTCCTAAATCAAGTGTCTTTGTCTGATTGAATCCACTGGTGCAAGAAATGTTGAAATTTCTCAAGCTGCTGCCGAGCTTTCTGTTTAAATAATTCATACAGACACGTGGCTGCGCAGATAATTAATAATGAAATACGCGCTTGTCCATCACACCGGTAGTCCAAACTGGAGGGTCAGAGGTCACGCTGTCCTACAGGATGGGGGTCTTAGGGCCGGCAGGGGTTCTGTGTCTTGCTTGAGGCCATTTATAAATGACTGGAGGCCGTTGTGTTGATGAGCCTGTTTCCATAACCATAAAAGTTTGATGTCTGGGATAATTGTAATAATCAGACCTAACGCATTTACATGCACTTAAGAAATGCGCAAAAACCCCTGTTTAGACGCTCCAGTCCATTATGGGATTTCTTTTGGAGCACATATGTACGTGCTGATGGTCAATTTAAACTTCCTGTTGTCTTCTGCTCACGTTTGACCACTACTACTACTATTTTTAATTGTGTTTACTCATGCGCAGATGTAAAAGAGCTAAATAAATCAGATTAACCTATATACATGTAGGAAGACATCAGAGTATTGGGGACAAATCCAGGTGTGTTAATCTGATTTCTCATAATCAGATTACTGCCATTATCTGATAAAACATATCAGATTATCCTGTTAGATGACATGTTATTATCATTATTATTATTATTATTATTGTTATTATTATTATTCATGTGAGCAGTTTATTAAACCTCAAGAAAATTTTCAGAAATGTTCAAATGCATTCAGAAATAAGATGAATCAAAGTCCCACCCGATTAATAAAAAAGTGGAAATAAATTATAATAGAAAAAAACTAACCTAATATTCTGGCCCTTGTACAAACATAGTTGACCACCTGTGTGTCATAGTTTTAGTTAATAAACCAGCTTCTGTAAGTAGAGAAAATATGATCATTCATGAAAAAAACTGATACTGCGTTTTTTTGGCCTTATCACCAGGTTCTACTTCCACTCGAGTTAATTCAACCGTCTTCAGATGATACGAGGTCTTCAGTCGATCCTTTAGCTGAGAATCTACTTGAAGGTGTTTTTTTATTCCTCTGCTTTCTCTTCCCCTTTAAGTGGCTGCTCCTCAGCTGAAAATTCCCAGTGATAAAATCTGTTTAGAGCCAGCGTTTTTTTTAACACAAGCCACTCAACTCTAACTGTGGCCCCTCCCCCCTCCGAAACGTCCCCCGGTGAGGCGTAAGCACCACGGCGTACACTCCCAACACCGATTAGTGTGTGTGTGTGTGTGTGTGTGTGTGTGCTATAGACGAGTCCATCCTTCAGAAAAAAAAAAAAAAAATCTGCACAAAACCATCGGAAATCCACCAGTGCTACCGGTATATCTGACACTCATACTCACACTCACCTACTGAGTGTGCAGCTGCTCTGTGTAGATAAGCGATGCAGTTGTGTTGTCAGTGAAGTGTACCTACAAGCAGAAAGACGGCCAGAGAGGCAGATTGATACATACATATATATTTACCCGGAGAGAAGAAAGAGGGGGACAAGTAAGGGAGAAAGAGGCAAAAGAAAGAGAGGAAGGTGCTTACGATGTTATCGCAAAGTGAATATTTACTTCTCAGTGTGAAATATTCTCCTGCTGCTTCCCAGCGTGGCGGCTCACACACCGCCTTTACTTCAGGACCGTGTGTGTATTCACCACCGATTTTCAGATTTCACAACCTTCTCCCTGTTTTTTTTTTTTTTTTTTTAATTAATCAAAGTCATATTTGATCGTCCTGGAAGTCCTAATCTAATGTACAGGTGTGAAAATATTATTTAAAAAAGTGTGTTTTTCATCATGAAGTGATCAAACATGGTGCCGGGGTCTTTGTAGATGAAGCGGAGGAATCCACAGGTAAAAATGGGCTTCTGGCAGGAGAGGTTTGAGCAGTGATCACTATTTTACATTAAGGGAGATACGTGGAACAAAGAGGCCGCTGCTCGGCCTGTCTGCCTTCAAAGACGACGCCTCAGTCGTTTCCCGTCGACCGCCTTGAAGTGGAGCTGACGTTAACACTGATTCGGCAGCAGGACTTACAAACCCCAGGTGGACACAAACACCAGGGAAATACTTCCGTCCTGTGGCTAAGCTGTAGGTTCTGGGGTTCATCCATTATCCATCACAGAGGCGGACAGATCTGATGAATGTTTTAGTCCGCATCAGTGTTTATAACATCGCACTAATCTACGCCAAGTTTTACACACAAATACTATACATTCTTACCCTGAACCCCTCCAGCAGGGACGTGGAACTCATTTTGGTTCGGGTTCCACATTCAGCCAGTTTGATCTCAAGTCGGTCTGAGTAATAGCTTAGAAATAAGGACAACTCCAAATTTTGGTCTTTGTTTTAGTGCAAAAAAAATGGAATTATGAAAATATTTACATTTTACAAACTGCCCAAACAAAAAAAAAACTGAAAAAAACTTACATTTATTATGAAAAATAAGTGCAATTTTAACAACATTATGCCTCAGTTTATCATTTATATGTATGTGTGTTACAGATCAGATCTACAAAGGCACAAAACATTTAGTAACTGGCAGGATGTTGCTAAAATTGCATTTCATTTTCTTTAGACATTTCAGGTTGTTCATTTTTGTTTCATTCACATTTTATTGTTAAAGGATAGTTTGTAAATGTTAATATTTTCATAACTTAATGTTATTTTTTGTACTAAAAATGTATGTTTATAGGCATAATGGTTTTTGGTTTTTTTTACATTAAACCACAAAGAAACTTTGGAGTCATTATTTATTATTATGCTATTATTTTACTTCATATTGTTCTGTATGTGGAACTTTAACTAAAACGAGTTCAACACCCTTGACTGTTAATACCTTCAGTGTAATTTTTTCAAATTTATCCCAGGGCCTGAATTAGACCCTTTGGCAGGCCAGTTTTGGCCCGCAGGCCATATGTTGGACAACCCTGCCCTAGAGTATAGGATAGGAGTCACTATCCTTTCACAGTGTCCATTTAGTTTAGCTTCACCATCATGTATGCAAACTGAAGGGTACGAGAGGAGAATTAGCTGTTAGAAGGACACGTCACCTCCCACTAAAAAAGAAAGATTGATACCAAGTGTAATGGATGAGTATTTATTTCCTGGTGCTTCATTTGTTGAGAACGGATCAAGTTCAAATACGACACTCTACAAACAAGTAGACTTAGACTTATCATATTCCATATTTAGATGGTTTATAGCATGGAAATGGTTAGAGATATCAGTATAGTTACTATTGAGCACTAATAGGAAGTCATATATGGACTTTCATTTGGGTCCATGACCTTTGACCTTAAGTGACCTTGAAGGGTCAATCTGAAGGTCACCAGTGTCTAGATTTCAACAATATTTTCCAAAATGAGTTGTCAGATTCATTTTAAATTTTGTCAGTATCTTCCTTTGGACAATGTCTACAAAGGTTATTCAAAGTTTTGGAAAATTTAGATTTCTGATTTTTTGACAAATTTTTTAAATATTAAAATTGCCTTTAATTATAATGGCCCATATTTTGATGGCTTATTACGTGGAAATGGGTAGCGATATCAATCTAGTTCCTATTGATCACTGATAGAAGTCATATATGGACTTTGATTGAATTAGTTGCGTTCTCCTCCAGTGAAAGTACCACCCACTTCTATTGGGACCCACTATCTAACATAAACAACCTCACACATTCAACTTTGTATTCATTATTGATTGAACATGCTGGTGAGATACAGGGACATTGGTCCTATTTTTGTGTTTGTGGCAAAATATCTTAAGAAGAAGAGAAGGTGTTCATTTTGTTACAAATAAAGACAGCCTTTCTATCTTAATCTGAGCTTTCAGTGACTCTGTGAATGTTGTTGTTGGAGGATGCCTGAAGAATGACTTGTTTTTTTCACAATACTGAATACCAGTTAGTTTTTGGATATACACTTTTTTTTTTATTAAAGTACACATCTGTCATTCTTAGATTTTCAGGACAGTGGTTCGAGGTATGGGGAAAGTCAAAGGTTTATTTTCCAATTTCCAAGCTTTTCTCAACAGTCAGGTACCCACACAGTTTGTTCCTCATACTCCAGATCCTTTCATACAGGCCTGTCATTCTGATGCTGTACAGGGTAGAAATCTTCACTTCAGTATGTGAATGCAGCACTGGAGGGAGTCACAGAAACACTCCATCAGTTCTACACCTTGCAAAACTTAAATGAAGCCTTTGCTGAGCCAGTTACCAATTAATATGGAGAGATATCTGGAATTAACCGCAACTAATGAGCCCAAAGGAAGAAGCAGGACAACGTCTTTAGTGGCATGTAGGGGTGAATGAATGCACCTCTATTTCCTTGTTCTGTGGTTTGTCCATTTTGTGTTTTTGGTGAATGGAAACCTGAAAATTTGATTCTCACTTTGGATGTTTTACTACTGTAACAAGACAATCATTAGCTTAGCTTCATGGTTTAGAATGAATATGTGGTAGCAGGTTAGCATGTACCAATGGTGTTAAAGTTGTATATCTTGCGTCATAGTCTGAAATTCAGCAGATTTTAACATCACAGTCTGCTACAGTGTCTGTAGGAGCCTTTAGAGAATGGGTGAGGAGGTCGTTCATCAGGAGGTGCTCCGAGTACAGCCACTGCTCCTCCTCATCCAGAGGAGTCAGTTGAAGTGGTTCATGTGGGCAGGACGCCTCCCTGGTGAGATGTTTATGTCCACCAGGGAGGAAGTCTCACGGAAGAGTCACAATGCTCGATGTCTGTGGGCTGGACAGGGAATAGCATGTTATCTCAGGTGCATCGTTGTGGAATTTGGAGGTTCCTTTTCAACAAGAAATACAATTTACATGATTTTCCTTCGAGTTATAAGTCTGAGGTGCAACAGCCAACCCAGAGTACGTGTTGGCAGTTATTATTATTATTATTATTATGATTATTATGATTATTATTATCATTATTATTATTATTATTAGTATCATTATCATTATTATCATTATTATCTGTTTTAGCATTTTTTCTATGTTTTATACACATATACTAAAAATGCTAATAATGCAAATTATACATTTATTGGAAATATACTACATTTTCTTATTCAGCTTAGGGAAAATGACCACCTGAGGCTTCTGAAAACCTCAAGATAACACTGATTCTGCATAATTTTTAATTGTATGTGTAAAAAAACCATTTTGAAAATATCCCACAAAATTTTGATAATATGCTTTGGAACCTGCCCTTCTGACTATGATTCAAAGAACGAACAGTATTCTCTCATCAGTTTTCTTCTAGTAAAAATATAAACCTTCTATTTCTTTTCTCCAGTTTGAGAACACCACAGGGAAAATAACTTGTGAGTAATGACATTGAACACAAAGATTGGATCTTTTCTTTAAATTTATGAAGATAATTGATAGTAATAGAACTTTAAAAAAATCCTTGAACAAAGTATTTACTCTGTAGAATCTACGAACAAGGTGATGATTTCTTTCATGTTTTCCTTGATTTTAATCAGTTTAAGTGTTAAGATGACACACTGATAGTAACATTCAACCATGAGGCCCATTCAGATACCTGCTGATGTGCTTCAGACAGGTTGTCATGTCTGGTGGTGGTTTCGTTAGACGTTACTCTGGGTCCTGTGTGGAAACCAGAGGAAATGTCTCCAAATGAAGAGATGACAGTCTGCTGATGTGGAGTCGTTCATAGTCAGCTTTATTATTCCACAAAAGCCGCAGGGAACATCTTAGGCCGGTGATTTTTGTGCATTTTTTTCCATGACAGAGAAATCACACCGCTCTCCTCTGGAATATGATAAATGGAACAAAGTTGTCAATGAAGCTTTAAGAGTTTGACACCGTTTAAGAATCTATGGTTCCTGTCTAGCATAGAAAAAGTAAGTTTAATATTATACTTTTAGCAAAAAATATATTCTTGAAATGTCTTTGCTGAGCTTTTGACAAGGTTTTGAGGCAGGCGTGTCCCAGGTGATCCACAGAAAGACTCAAAGCAGCAAAAATAATATGTCTGTTTTATTTTGAGCTGAAAAACGACTTGACTGGTCATTGCCGGTATGTTGAACATGAAGAAGAAAAAGAAAAGGTTGACACAGGAATTTATTAAAGCCTAATGTTAATTCTGTTTTCAAGCAAACACAACTTAATGTTGTGCCTTATTAACTCTATAAAAATGGTGAATATCGCCAATATTGCGTGAAAAATACTAATAATCTGGCCATTAATAATCCTCTTAAGATCTACCAGGTCATAGGTGTGTAAAGTGATGTTTGGGTTGAGTTTTAGCCTCATTAAACAAAAACTTACTCTCAGATGAAGTTTAATATATTGTCGCTGTCGTGTGGAAACCTCTTATGTCCGAAACGGTTATTTTTCAGGAAACTGGAAAATTATGTTTATATTAAATAAATGAAAGGAGTTAAGAGATGTAGTCACAAGGCATTTCCAACACTTTTCATTGGTTAAGTATGTCTAAAAGCATCAGCCTAACGTAAAGACTGACCAATAGAAACATTTTATGACCAAAAAAAGACCAAAAATGGACTTACGAGGTTTCTGCCCGACAGTGACAGTGTGCACATTGGCCTTAGACATGTTCTGCTATAAGACCAATCTTAACCATGAAGAAATGCCCTTGACAAAGACAAAAAAATGGACTAAATTATGTCAAAGTTCAATACACACCAAGCATAAATCTGCAACCTTCTGAAAACCTGCCTGTTCACACTAATAAATAAAACAAGGGGAGTGTCTGGGGTTTGTAGCTGGAAATACAGTAATGATTATAGTCTGTGAATAATGTGGGAATGAGACAGTGTAAGAGTTATTTGCGAGAGCTGCATTTTTTCTGAAATGGTGAAAACGTAAAAAGCAAGAGCCATGACAATTTGATGTCAGTTCTAATGAGCAGCTAAAACATAAAGTATCTGGACAGGATTTCACCCGAACAGCTAATAATCAGTCTAACGCTGCTCTTCATGGTGTCAGGTGAACTACACACAGTAAATAGTGAAGAAAACACATACTACATCTGTCTACTCTGTATTCCACCCATCCGAGCACATACACAGGGACCAGTGGGGATCAACTGCAGATCTAAACCAGTACTATAGTCAAGACCGGGACAGGAGAATCAACCTAGCATACATGTTTTTGATGGTGGGAGAAAGTATAGAACCCAGAGGAAACCTGCATGGTACAGGGAGAACATGAAAACTCCACACAGAAAGACTGTTGTCAGATCGAATCAGACTCTGAACCCTCTGACATCTTCTTGCATCAGTCATGTACTTCAGTGGATCTGCACCTTTGTATCCAGACTCCGCTGGTTGTCGTACATTTAATAAAAATACTAATACTAATACTAATATACACGTATGCGACTAACAAACTATAACAAGTTTTCTTCTACTTTTCGGTCCTGTCTGGAGGCCTAGGCTGGAAATGATGGATTTTTGTTGTTGTTAACTGCCTGGAAACATTTTTTTAACAAAATCCAAATCGACATTGTCCATCTGTGATGTTGCGGTGTTTCCGTTACCTACAGTAGACCCTGGCAGTCAGGTGGACAGTTATAATGCATAGAACATGTTTTTTTTTTTTTTACTCTAAGTCTAAATTTCTTCTAAATCAGACCACATGTCAGAGTTCTGTATCCATATCATCAGATCGCAGATTTATGATCATATCGCATTACGCAAACTGTGCAGGTTAACCCATATAACCCCAGGACTACTTTTGTGGGAGGTCCCAAATGAATTTTTCTCCATATTTAACCTTTCTTAAGTAATTTATCATCATTTATTGTTTTAGTATCCTCTGTATTTTGTGTTTTTTTTCAGTGAAAATCAGACATGTACCCATTTTTAGTTCACTGACCGTGGAGATGTTGATAAACGGTCAGATTAAAGTTGAATGTTATTATAGCAGAAACAGAGAAAATTTAAGCAAAACTGACAATTTTCAGCAAAGATATCAATAACTGAAAGTAAAAACAAGTGACTCAAATCACTGTCATTGATCCAAATCCATGGGTTTTACTGGTGAATCAATGTTGTAGAAGATGACGATGTTTCCACGGTAACTACAGAGCCTCTGAACGTC
>JAPQRQ010000001.1:33115003-33128657 GCA_037367365.1 Apogon talboti
TCTATCTATCTATCTATCTATCTATCTATCTATCTATCTATCTATCTATCTATCTATCTATCTATCTATCTCTGCTTGTTTTGGCAAAACATTACAAAATATTAAAAATACTACTATAATAGATAATTTTACTGCAAACACACCATTGTGTCAGGAATGCTCCTTCATCTCATTAGACCACGGAGTATTCCCTCTTTCCTTTCAACCAACTAGACAGCCTCCAGACTCCTAACTGTGTATTACTAAGCGAAGGTCTTTATATATAACAGTTCTGTTAAATGGAATCTCAAAGCAGAAATAATGTGGAAATAAAAAGTTTACACCGAAGCAATCAACTGCAGGCTGATTGTATCTGTAGCAAATGTCCCTCCATCTTTTCCTGTGCCTCTGTCCAGCGCTTGAATAGCAACTGAAAGTCAATCAAAAATAATTTCACACATGATTAACCACATACCATTTGTGAAGCGTTGGGGGGGTATATTTAGGAATGTCTGTAGATGAACTGGAAGCATCGGCCTCATGACTGTATTTCCACAAAGGAGCCGATGTGTTTGCAGTAGTCAAGATAAAATACACCAAACTGTCTGTCTTTCAGTGTAATCGTGTCACCTTGAATCTTTTGCTTTCTTGTAAAATCAGCCTGTGGTTAATCAGCTCCTACAGATCAAATTTAAAAAAAAAAAAACATTCATTGCTTCAATAGGCTTTAATTGTTAAGTGTTGCGTTCATGTACAATTTGTGAGTTGCTCTATAAATGATTTTGGTGAAATACTGGGACACACACCTGCAGTGACCGATAACAGACAAAAACAAATGTATTGCTTTAGATTTTAATATGGTGTTATTGAGACACCAAAGTCTTAACCCTGCCTTTATTAGAGATCCAGCTTGTAGCTGACAGTCAGTTTTTATTTGAAGTAACATGCTAGTAGTGGTAGGTCCTAACAGGTTAAGAGCTTACAGCCAAATCATTTCACCAATACTATAAAAAAAACAACCCCACTGTTCTAAATGTTCTATTTTTGACGTTATTAGAAACTACAGCTGCACCCAAAAATGTATCAGTGACACATTTTTATTTCCTTTTTTTTTTTTTTTTTTTTTACTATGTGTTTGTGCATTACAATGAAGGAAAATCTGTATTTTTATAAGTTAAGGCTTTTATTGGGAAATAAATCACACTCATGCACAGTTCGTGTCTCTAGTAAAACTTGTGGCCACGACTGTAGACAACTGTTAAACTCAACATCTATATCAGAGTCATAAATAACTGAATAAATTGATTTATAAGTAACATCAGATTAAATTAATGAACACCAGATACAAAATCAGGCTAAATCTGGGTATAATATTAAATTGTGTCATTAAATATTAATATTTATTATCATTATTTGTGATTGACTTTTTTGCATAAATGAAGCAGCAAAGACAAGACAAAAGTTGCTAAAACTTTGGACCATAACTGTAAAGTAGGAACATTTACCACCGTTCACTGATGAAGGTGTAAAATGTCTAAACGCAAAAACAAATATGACCTTCTGACTCTCACTCAGACCCGAAGAAACTAAGTAAAATTCTAAAAACAGCAAGTGTTGTCGGACCTATGAATCAGAACTAAATGGTTTGAGTTGATATTTAGACAGTAGATACTGAGGTAAAGAAAAATGAACCAGGTTTATGTGATGAAACCGTTGTGTCGCATGCCACTAAATGACTATTTAACCCACTTCAATTATCGGTCTGTTAGAACAGTAAACCAGCTCCTCTGACACACTGACGGGTCTGAGGCAGTTCAAGGCCCATCCCTGCCCAAAACATTTGAAACCCATTTGTACTCCTACAAAAAAAAGAAAGAAAAGAAGCTGGCTGTGGGACACCGATTGAGCACTGTTAAAAAAAAAAATACAAATGTTACGGTTGAATTCTGCAAAAGAAGAAAACCTATTTTGTATTCTCAGCATAACTGAACAGAATGGTACTGGTGACTTAGAATCAACACTCCTCATACTTGGGTTTACTGCCCAAATATGACCTGTATCAGCCAACATTCTTTAGTCTGTTATAGTGAAAAGTAGAGTGAGTTAAAGTTTGTCAGGAATGAAGTTAAGACATGGTTGAATAGAAACCAAAGAGATGGATTTGTTCAGAAGGTTAAAGGTTGTTTATGACATATTCCATTTGAACAAAGACATTTGTTCATTTTCTTGACGTCGCAAGTTGGCCAGGACATGTCAGAAACTCAAGTTCCGAACTCCGGGAGAAGTCCTTCACTTTTCTGCTCTTTCAGTCAGACCACAGCCTGTCTGTGTTGAATTTACCCTCCTGTACAAGGTTTATATAGGCTCGTTCTGTTGTTGGTGCCCCTGACCACTGTACTGAGGAAGAGTCAGTTCATGAGCAGCTTCAATGGCAGCTCACTGCCAGTCTTAAAACATATGGAATTTTGAAACACTGTTTTCCAGACCTTGAAAAGTCTGGAATTTTGTGTCGAAGTCTTAACAAAGTACGGAAAAAAGTTTATCTCGTCATACTTTTAGAGTATGCTCAAAAGCACATAATATTGATAAGAAATACATGAGGAATACATTGATATGATTTGATGGTCGGTACTGGAATGATTCTAGTGAAACTTGTTTGTGAGAAAGTGTTTCTGTCAGTAAAACATAAGTTACTGCAAATTATGCATTCATTCATCCATACATTTATTAAAATGAACTTTTAAACTTCACACAACAGGTACAATCTCAACCAATAAAGTAGGGACACAACTATGAAAGTACATAAAGTCAAGGTGTTGGGGAAAAAAAATAGCAGTTTTGAAAAAGTCTGGAATTATTTTTTTTGGGGGATAAAGAGCAAGCACCCTGTAATGTGTGTTATGTGATAATGCTAACTGCTAATGCTAACACTGGGTACTGTTTGTGTCCATTATTGGTAAAATGCAGAGACTCAATTTATGGGGATAATAAAGTAAGTTAATCTTGAAACTTTTTTTAACCACGGCCACCTCAAATTTCTGACCAATCGCACAGCAGTTCTCGGACACCACATGAGAAAAACCTTTTGCCCAGATGATGTGTCAAGAAAAAAAAAAAAAAGACATCGTTTTGTTCACACAACCCTGGGAGAGAACACATTTCTCAGTTATTGTGGAGTATGTAATAACACCAGCAGTTAAAGTTCTCCTGTGTTTTTAACCTTGGTGTCGGAGCAGCGGCTGTGCTGTCGCTGGTTCCTGTTGAAAGGCACCGCTGACGGATGGCAGTTGGAGTCGTTGCAGGGTTGCTTTAATCACGGCGAGATGTACTTATTAGCAGGCGTGCAGATGTGCTGGCTGACCTACCTCTGTGATTGAGACTGCCTCTCCTGATGAGCAGCGATTGACATCAGGTGTGATGGCTGATGAGCTCCAGCTGTAGCTAATTGCCTGCTTGGTCGTGTTTGGTTTCGCGGTGATGTAAGACGGGACTCGACGCCAGATCCGATGGCTCCCGCTCGTCTTTCACATCAGTATCTGCGTTGGAACCTGGAGTGGTAGTTGATGAATTGTTTGATTTGATTCTAATCAAGTGGAAAGAATTTTGTTTTTCTTTTCTTTTTTTTTTTTAAGTCTCAGACCGACTGCATTTTTAATATGGCTTACAAGTGTGGCTCAATGTTTCTCTATATGTTAAAAGATTAAAGAAGATTCATGCAGGATTTTAATGGACAACTTTATCAAACTATGTTTTTAAAGAAACATGAAAGACTTATGAGCACATTTTGAACACATAAATGAATGAAATTACATATTTAATGTTACAAATGCATTATTTTGAGGTAATTTATTAGGTAAATCTATTAATTAGCGAATTCAACTGCATTCAACCGCAGTTAGGTAGTATTTATATATATATTTGTTCCCTCTTAATCTACATATTCTCACCAGTAATGCAGTAAAAACTTAATATTTTCCATCACTTGTCCAGTCCTTTGGTTTTCATTGTAATTATAAATGACCAGACATAGGTCTGAATTCACTTACTTTTCCCATTTTTGTTTTAGTGTTCAAAAGGGTCAAAGGTCCTAACACCAGCATGAGTTGTATCTTTGACCTTTAGACAAAAAGTAACATTGAGAACAATTTAGAGTGATCAGACCATCAGCAAATGCACCCTAACCAGTGTCGTCACTATCAGCTCGAATGTTTGGTTGGTCTTGAGTAAAGTCTATTTATAGACAAAAAATACATAATCACGAGAGAAAGATCCTCACATAAGATAGATTTTATCACAACAATCAAAGGTTCAAAGCCACTTTGACAAGTATTGACCAGCTAACAGCTGATACAGAGTGATACAAGTTCTCACCGGCCATGTTAACTTCATGACTGTATGCCGCGTTGAACTATGAACTGGAACACACTGAACACCAAGTATTTGAATTTGGGCCCATTAATTTTTCTTTTGGGCTCTTTTTTTCTTAATCAGTCCAGCTGCTTTTTGGCGCCTGGTTGAACTCCAGCAAGCAGTTACACGGTCAAAACTTAGTAAAATCACAGTAAAAATAATAAAGGAAAATCATGACAACACACTGCAAACAACAATAAAAAAATAAAAAAAAAACAAACAAGGAAAACGGTGTAAAAAGAGCGCAAACCGTCTATTTTTAGAACAAGTCAGTCTCACTCGCTGCTCTATGATTTGCCCCCCATTCCACTGAGCATGCTCAGATGTCTATGGAAAGTGTAAGGTCTATGCTACCAGCACGTTTTAAAACTTTTCCTATTGAGCAAATGGTTGAATTTTTATGAATGTTTAAAATAAATCATATATTCAGAACGTTCACCACAGACACGTCAGGGGTTAAAGGGTTAATTGAAACCAGTGCTGATGATACTGTGACAAACTTGCCAGGTGGTGTACTTTCAGGTGTGTTAGTGTTGTACTTTGTCTCTTTGTTGGCTGTATCAGCAGAAAAGTGGAGGTGTGTTTCTGCGTCTCACCTACACCATTTCTGAACGGGGTTCTTCAGTTTTGTTGGTAATTTGTGGAGCCAGATGTACTGTTTCTCCTGTCTTGTAGCTGATTATATGACGAAGTCTAAACCATCGCGTCTCCAACGTGTTCAAAGCTGCCGAAATAACATGGCAGGAACACGGCTGAGAGCTACGAGGAGAAAACGCCGGCGATGGAAGGGAGGGCACAGATCTGAACATTTCACAAAGTCACTGGCTCACTGCTGCTCACTTCTGTCATCTTAGTGAAATTAGTGTCATTCTGCCGAGTTATTAAACTGTCTTTTCTCCACTTTTCTTAGATTTCTGCTCTGTAATGTACGTGTAATGTTTCATGTACTTGACCCTGTCAGTCAGCAGAGAGGGAGGAAGGCAAAACTCAGAAATCAGCAAACTGAGGAGGGAACTCACAGCTCTACTGGTGTTTAGTACAAGTTAAATAGAATTATATTGAATGAAGAATGAAGCAAATACCTGTTTGTCAGTTTAGTTTATGATGCAGTTACAGTCACAAGCTTCTGTTATGTTTTAATATCTTTTTTTTTTTTTACCATTTAAAAATTAGATTACTAATATTATTATTAATTGTTTAATGCAAGATCATCTTAAGTTTTTTCATAGCCATTGCTCATTAAACTGGTATTATTAAGGCCTGCGGTATTGCTCTGACAGACAGTACTGGTTAATTTATAATGTTATTTGTAACTGATGTTTTCAGAGTTCAGCTATAATCAGTTGTGTTGTGAATCAATTCTAGTTGCGAGTGACATTCCGACTTTCGCTCCATGATTTCTAATGTGAATCAGGCAGTAGAAGTTGGTAAAAAAGATGTGGATGTTAAGACATTTGATGATTGGGGTTTGTATGTTTCAGTCCCTGGGAGACACCAGCGATTACCAAACCTTTCCAGCTGAAGACTAAGAAGAGAAAACTGATAAAAGACAACCAGAAAGAAACAGAAATATGACATGCCTTGGCACAGATTTGCATTTTCACTGACTCTTTAGCTGCCAAATCTTTTCTTGTATGTCATTACATTTTGTTGCACCTATTTGTGTTGTTTTTAATATGAACACTTTTTTTAATTAGGAAAATTAAATTACTTATCATATTATTGCCTTTTACAGTACTCTCCTCTGCTAATTGGTGACCCAGTAAATACAGCACTGTGACCTGTTTCTAGGTCCTGACCCTGAGTTTGCTAAACATAGCTGTAGGCTGATCCAGAGAGTGTAGATGAGGACAGCAATGTTATATATACAGTTGTGCTCATAGGTTTACATACCCTAGAGGAATTTATGATTCTTTGGCCATTTTTCAGAGAATATGAATGATGATACAGAAACATTTCTTTCACTGGTGGTTAGTGTTTGGGTGATGCCATTTATTATCAAACAAATGGGTTTGCTCTTTTTAACTCCTACTGACAACAGAAACTATCCACATGACCCTGATCCAAAGTTTACACACCCTAGTTCTGAATCTGGTCAAGGCAGATGACCATCCACCAGGAGCTGGGGTCTGCTCCAGGTTTCTGCCTGTTAAAAGAAAGTTTTTCCTCGCCACTGTTTGCTCCTGGAGGATTCTGTTGGGTTTCTGTAAATTGGCTTGAGAATCTGGTTTAGACCAGCTCTATATGTAAAGTGCCATGAGATAACTTCTGTTATGATTTGGCACTATATAAATAAAATTTGAATTTGAATTTGAATTTGAATCCTCTGTATTGGCCCCACCCCTTTAACATCAATGACACCTTCAGGTCTTCTGTGGTGGTTGTGGATGAGACTCTTTATTTTCTCCAATGTTAAAGCTGCCCATTCTTCTGGTTAAAAGCCTCCGGTTCCTTTAAGTTCTTGGGCTGTTCTTCATGAACTGATGTTTGAGATCTGCCCAAAGTGGCTCAATGATACTGAGGTCAGGAGACTGAGATGGACACTCCTTCACCTTCACTGTTTTCTGCTGTAGCCAATGACAGGTGGACTTGGCCTTGTGTTTTGGGTCATTGTCATGTTGGAACATCCAAGACCGTCCCATGTGCATTCTGTCAGGGTACGGACACTTACGAGCATAGATTGTAATAGATTGTAAGCTTCAGATTTTGACCTCATCTCCTGCTACTGATAGAGTTAGTTTATGAATCTTAAAGCTACAAATTGCTCTTGAACACTTGGTTATGTTCATGAAATACTGGAGTAAATGCACTTTTCCAGAGCGCCAGCTGAGGAAACGGTGGCCTCTGTCTGGTTTTCCAGCCTTCCTCATGTCCCTTCTCATCTCCAACTCTTATACTTTTATCTCCTTTTTCCTCCTTCCATAAAAGATTCTATACAAGTGTCAGCGTCAGCTTAAATTTTCATTCTCCTGATTCAGCGCTGATGCTACGACAAACCTGGGACACATGTTTAATTGCATATTCAGGCGTCTCATGTGTCGGTCTGCATGCGCCCGTGTTTGCAGCACAACCCTGTCAACGTTCCACTGTGTATTTCCTCTTTCTTTTTTTAAGCAGCAGTCAAACTGTATCAATATTGGTTCTAGATGATGGCGGGACAGCTGCGGATTCAACCTGTCCACTTTTTTTGCAACACTAATCTAATGCAAATGTAATGCTAATGTGGCAGCAGAAGTAAGCCTAAGGGGAGCGGGGAGATTTTGACACTGTCATAGTAAAAAAAAAAAAAAAAAAAAAAAAAAAGTGCCAGTTGGTTGATGTTGCTCATTTTTTCATGTGGATTAAATTAATGTTTCCTGCATGATTCATTAGAGACTGGACATAATATCTGAAGTCAGCGTGGAAATGATCTGAAAACAGGTTGCGAATCTGCTAATCCGGTAGGTTTCATGATCTCATCTAAACTTGTTTGATTCTACAGGCCACTAAAATATATGTCCTTCACTTCCTTTTTCAACATAGTCAACAGAAAAAATATATCATCACTGCACGATGGCTATGTAAATGAAGCATATGTTGCTTCAGCTAAAATAGGGGGGATCATCATCATCTATAAGTTGTATAACTTGCACACTTCCCCAGCAAACTTAACCAAACTTTTCTAAGTTGCATAAATTAACCTGTGTATATCCAACAAATGTTTATTTATGTATACCAGCCAGGCCTGTCCATATGCATACATGGGACATTTCTGTAAAATTCTCCTATCTTGAACAGTCATTATTTTAACTTGTTTTATTTGTTTGATTTTATTGTTTCCTAATGCTTTTGTCTAACTTTATTCACTGTGCTTTTAGTCTTGGGACCCGTAGTCATTTTACTTTTCTAGTCTGTTTTACAAAATTTGTATGTAAGATCATGTGGACAGTACTTCATCTAAAATTAAGGTGGAAAATGCATGTCAAAAATATATAGTTTCAATGTGGATAGAGCATAAAACTGGTACATTAAAGAAAAATAATATTAATAATTTAAGACACCCACATGGAACACCACCTACTGTATAAACCACCATAATGAAAAATTGATTTTCATTATATGGGTCTTAAATTAACAATCATTTATTCCACCTTTTTATAGTCTCATAAATCTAGGTTTTTGTTATACCACCTGAGAAAAACAAAAACTAAGTGTAACATTAAGTAAAAACTGGTTAATAACAAATCAGCTCCTCCAAATATAAAGGAAAAAGAAAATCAAACTGAGAAACTAAATAAAAATGTGGCCACATTTCAGAACTATAGGAACTTTGTTTTTTTAAAAAGTGTTGAGATGGACATCATAATAGCGTTTTTTCCTCCTGAGAAACTAATTGCTGTGTTCATTGAAGCTGCATCTGCATCATCCAACCACTCTGTGCAGCAGAAATGAGGGGCTGTGACATGTTTAGCTTGTTTCTATTTGACCCTGTGCTTAAGACAGACCTTTTTGGGTTTTTTTTTTCATTTTCTGATGCTATTTTAAAAAAATTAAGCTGAAGTGTCACAGGTAGCAGAGTCGGTGTGTCGCCTCTGTCACGAACCACCAAGTAGGAACAGTGTTTGGACAACGACCTGTGATTGGCCAGAATCCTCCAGCACATGTGAGGTTTTACACAGCCTGAAAACCAGCCAAGAGGAAGTGCAGAAGTCACTCGGGCCTTGTGAGTTAAAATATTCTGAAAGGTTATTATCAATGTTTTGCCCAATGATACCCAAAAAATATTGAAGATTTAAATGACTTGGCAAACCTCCACATTTGTCGAGTTACCTATCAGGCCCGTCCTGACTCCCAGGCTGGGAACCGGTTCACTAAAGTCTGCTTGAGGCCCTTAAAGACTTCATGAATTGTAAATTAGAAATCAGATCATCTAGGCTTCCAGAGAATGTGTGAAAACCCAGGGCCAGAAATTATAATTTGCTTCTCAAAATACTCTTTACTCTGGCCTCGCAGTAACAGTGGGTTAAGACCGTTTTCATATGAATATAACAACATTTTTATCAACTCAGATCTTGTATTGTGAACTTCTAGAAGTCGACACTTAAAGGACAGTAATTAAAGTGGATTTAATGAGTAAATCAAGCTAAAACTGGAGATATTTCTTTCAGTAATTCTACATGAATCGTCTTGTTCGGACCAGCCAGTGCACCTTGTTTTAAGTCATGGGTGAATTTGGCACACATTTCAGCTAATTATTCAAAGATGAAAGTTTGGCATACACGTGTGCTAATTATAAGTGCTTTTAGCAATTGCACTATCAGAGAATTAGCATAATGTCTCCCTGGTGGCCATCTTTAAAATGGCTGCCAAAACTACTGCAGGCTTGGACCAGTGTAGTTTCAAATGGCCGTAATTAAACTTCATAGGCGTTGATGGATTTAACTTTGTAGAGATACAACGAACATGTCCTAACTCTCTTCCAATGTCCATCAGTATTTACAGGTAGGGAAATTACACGGCCACTTTTTAACGTGTAAAATGTATTTTCTCAAGAGGAAAATGGATTATGTATGAATGCAATGAAATTCAGGACCAACTCTAATTAGGATTTTTTTTTTTTTTTTTTTTTTGCATAATGAAACAACAGTGCAACTAGAGAAAGATAATTAAGAGACTGCAGACAAATTAAAATGTGATTTAAGTCGCTCTCACTTTACTCTCTCGCTGTAGCGTTGTATGAAATGAAGCCGGAGTGATGTATATGTGATAAAATAATCATCAAAGACAGAAATTCCCTTTGCAGCCTGGATGAGAGGAACAGTAGATGTATACGTGACTAAACCTGAGGCCGCTTGAAAGACAGCGGCCTCCGGTTGTCAAGGGTCGGTAGTGGGAAAATCAATGATGAGCCAGTTATGTAACATAAATGACTGTCCTCCCTTTGATACGGATGCTCAGGAGAACGTAGCTGATAGGAATAATGACACTGTAGCTGCTTCATTTTTTATGGTTAATAGTCACAAAATGATGTTCTTACAACGTCTGCACACATTGAATATGGTCAATATTAAAAGACATTACAAATATTATTGCTCATATAAAATTAAAAACATACAAAGAATTAAAAATAACACCAAGCAGAAAATATTATCCTCTCTTAAATGTATTAAAAAATAGCCTAGAATCCATGTTACTCAGCTGAAGCTTGACCCTTGTGTCGGTTTAAGTGAAAATTGTTTTCAGGATTAGACCGTACATTACAGCCGTCTTCCTCAAAATGTCAGCGGAAGCTTTGCAAAAGGCCATAGACTCATTCGACTCACACAGATTTGATATGAACTTTAGTTGAGTTGGATGAATCTCTCCCAGCTCACTCTTCAGCCCTCTAGATAACAAATGGAAAGCTAATAGTGTAAAAGTGGATGCTAACTCACGTGTTCTGGCCTCATGAATCCAGAACAAAGTGTAAAAGATGCAGAACACAAGTCACCTAGTACCATCAGAGAGAATTATTAATGGCGTTAAATGTATCTTATTCAGTTCAGAGATGAGTTTTGAGTTCAACCATTGTGACGCTGCTGCCAGCTCTGAGCACCAGATACTAATGATTCTGTGAAACCTTAGAGAAATTCATTGGCACCTGAACATTACTGAAAGTGTCTGAATATGGATATAAAAGAGGGATTTTAAAAGCGTTCATTAGAATTTTCATACTGTTTTACTTCCACACAAAGGCTAGTTTGAAAACACTCAATTTCTGTTTAACTGTGCAGAATATTTACAACATTTTTTACCACTTTTTCTTGCCATTATACAGTCCTTTTGCACATGGAAGTGAAACTCCGAAGTATCTTAATCCTGCCAGACTTCAACAGCAAAAAGAGCAGTTCTACGGCATGTGTTGTGTCGTGTTAAACAGACCAGTGTAGTGCACCAGTCCCCTGATTGAAAATGAATGAGGTGAGCTGAACCAACAGATTAGAGGCATCAACATTTTTTGATACAGATTTCATTACATACAGTAATCTGACTTGTGTGACTCGGCTTCATCATCAAGGTGTGAAGCATGAAAATCATTTGGAAAGACAAATGGCACCTTTAAAATCTAAATTTGTCTATATTTATTAGTTTTTTAATGTGTTTTATCACCAGTATTGATGCATTTCATTACAATGAAGTCATAGTATTTGTCTACAGGTGTGGTAGCGTCAACTGAAGATTGGTTTGCGTAGACCTCTTTGTTCACTAAACTGCTGATTACAGACATAAATCGAGGGTTTCTTTGCTGTTTTCTTTATGAACCATGTGTTGAAATGTAGAGAAAAAGGCCAAAACATTAGAACCACAAATTGGACTTGGATACAAAACCTAAGGGTTGTGTTTGCGCCGGTTTAACATCACAAAATCCTTCAACCAGAGCAGACTGTGGACACAAGGAGGTATAATATTAGTCAACACACTCCATTCTTCAGTGTGTTCAATGCACAGAGCTTCCATTGGTGGCTGTTAAAATATAGTCTTTTGTTTTTGGATTGTAGCAGAAGTAAAAGATTTGAATATGTTTGGGGACGTGAAAAACACTGTTGAATCAAATCTAACAACGGTAGCAAATCTAATTAAAATAAAATAAAAAACTTATTAGTGTCAATATAAAAAAAAAAAAACACTCAAGATAATGTGAGGAGGATTATTAGGAGGTATTACTAGCAGATAGCGCTGGTGTGAAATCAGAGAGCTGGTTAATGGAAGGAAGGTGCAGGAGATGTGTATCATCCCACCTAAGAAAACGTCTGCTCTCAGCCAAGTGTTCAGGGCCAAAATAATTACCCTTAAACACCAAAGTAGAAAGTTTAACTTCCTCCCTTCAGGAGCTGCTATAATGACTACATGATATGGTAATTAAAAGATGATTAAAGATTAGGAGTTTCTGTAATTACACCTTTAACTGAGCTAATGGAGCAATCAGAGAAAATTTGAGATTGTGATTTTTTTTCTTTTTTTTTTTTTCTGCACTTTTTAAAAGCTCCCAGGCGGCATATTTCCTATCAGTTGAATTATTTTTACATGTTCTGACAAAAACTTGGAAAGACAGAAAGGGTGTAATTAGAGATGGGATTCACTAAAGCTCCGTCATGCAGCAGTTTGGATAAAAAATAAATAAATAAAAAAAAGTCACGCAAAGTATGATTTAACTTGGATTTTAATGGTAACCACACTCAGACCTGACCTCTCCTAAAAAGCGGAATGAAGAAAGATGTCAGCCGAGTCAGTGTCGACCTTTGGCTGTTTCCTCCCTCTCCTTTAAACACACCAACGCACTCCCACAAACACGCTTAACTCATGTTCACCGGCTGTGGATTAGGCCTTGTTCGTTTTAACCTTATAAAGCTCCATGACAGGCCACTAACGGCTTTATGTCACAGTTTGTCCTGTAAAACTCTACTCGACAGCACACGCACACGCTCGTAGGCGGCGGGGGAAGCACATAAAAACACACAAAGACACTAATTACCATACATAAGACACACTCTTGTGCTTCTAAGGCTTATAGGGTTGCAGGCATTATGGGATGTGACAGTGTGGAGTGAACAATCCGGTGGGTGTTTCAGTTCCTGGTAGTTACACATGTGTACTGAGGTCTGTGTGTGTTTGGGTCTAGTAGGGGCATTTATTAGCGCTGATGATGATGATGATGATGATGATGATGAGGAAGAATCTCAGGAACCATGAGCAACTTCACATTTCGTTTGGATTTTCAGTAAAAGTGAAATCAGTGTAGTTATTTACAGTCCCCATAGGATTAACCCATAAAGACCCAGTGCTACTTTTGTGTCAGTTCCCAAATTAATTTTACTCTCGACTTAACCTTTCTTAAGTGATTTATCCCCTTTCATTATAATATTATCATCAGTGTTTTGCATTTTTCAAAATAAATCATGTATTTTCCTATATTTGATTCACAGATCATGTAGATGGTCGTAAAAGCTCAGAGTAAATTCAAAGGTTATTACAGAGAAAACTGAAGAAAGAGTGACTTTTTCAACAAATATATCAATGACTGAATGTTAAACAGGGTTCCCATGGGGTCTTAAAGCGTCTTTAAAAGTCTTGAATTTACAAATCTGCATTTAATACCTTAAAAAAGTCTTTAAAAGGTATTCAATTTGATATGGTAGGTCTTAAATTATGTTACCATAAACTTGTTGTATTGTGTTTAACCCTTGGTTGGTCACGTGGCCTATTCAAACATGAATGGTCACGTGGGGTGTATGCACACCCCAATGCT
>JAPQRQ010000001.1:33134626-33144726 GCA_037367365.1 Apogon talboti
CAGACAGAGCGGGATTCGAACTGCCAACCCTTCGGTTATTGGACGACCCGCTCTACCATCTGAGCCACGGCCGCCCACATTCAGTAAAGTTATTCAGTAACTTCACATTAATATTGTATTTAATTAAAAGAAAATATACATTTAGTAGTTCATGAAGTGGTACCGAAGCTATTTATCAGCACATCTTTGAAAAACTCTTAGTCATTCATCAAAAATAAAGACACTGAAACCACAAGTCTCACAGGATAAAATAATTTTTCCACATGTTTGACATCTGTGGATTAGGCCAATATTTAACATTAAAAGCCAATGCGGGTGCAGATGCTGTCACTCTTTCTTTATTTGATTTATTTATTTATTTTTTTATCCACCTTTAACAAACAAATCTTCAATTAAATACAATCACATATTTTCCCCTATTTTAAAGTCTTTCAGTCCTCATCACATTATCTTGAATGGACACAGATTAACCACAAATGAATGAAAAAAAGCTTTAATATGACGCAACAGCTTTAAGTCTGTAACTGCCATCAGTGAAAAGACAAATTCAATGATTCTGATAATAACCAATATTACCACTTGATGTGTGTTGATGTGTCACTACCCTAGGATTTCTGGAGGGGGTCTTTGAGTTTTTAATATAATTTGATTAGTTTTACACTGTGAAGTCAATTTACTGAGTCAAAATGTGACAGAATGACTCTATGTAATAGTGACTCCAACTCTGGCTCCTGAATGGAACTTTTCCTGCCACTACATGGACAGTCATTGAGTTCTTTATCTATGTTCTGGGGGTTTATTTGTGCTTAAATCTCAGCTTCTACCCCCTTACAGATCTCCGTTTCCCCATGTTCTAAACATAGCATCAACTAAATCTGTATATAAAGTTCACAGACCAACGATAACCACGTTGTGTCTGAGCCCGTGTTTGTGTCTCCAAACCAGAGTAAAGGCAAAGACGAAAAGCAAACTCATTAAACCCACTTGATCAATTCATACAGTTAAGTGTAAAGTGGTAATACAAAGCTAATACGCCTCGCCAACAGGTTCCAAATGGAATCTGCAAACTCCTTCAGTGAAACCAATTGGAATTCAATTGACTCTGTTTTACATTCAGACTTTATTTTAACCTGGCTGGATACACTACCTTTTTTTTTTTTTTTTTTTTTTTTAACGTGCTAGACTCGGATCTACGCAGTGGAGCGAGGAAACCACTCTACCCTCGTACAAGATCGAATTTCATGTTTTACCACGCAGAGGCAGATGCTCCTTGTATAGCCTACAGGTAGTATGTCAGCAGATTTTTTTGTTCACATTCTAGCAGGAAAAAAAACCTTAGCGGAACATAAATGAAAAACAATTTGGAATAAATTCGGTCTATGATTGCAACTCTGTGAGCGGCCGCACTGCCTTGCTTGTCACGGCTGGAAAACATATATTGGTGTCGCCCCTCATCACAGAGGTATGACATTAGATGACTTGGGCTGTTTGTGTCTTCGATGCATCCCCCGGGAGCCCCTTTACTTGATCAATCTGAGCGAGTGTGTCTGGAAGGAGCAAGAAATTAAATAGGGGCGTATACTGTGTTTTCTAATTCCATCCCTTCGCCTCACCTCTTATAGGTGTGTGTGTGTGTGTGTTCTGCCAGCCTCGGTGCTCTGACCACCAGGGAAATGTGCGGTAACAGGTTCTAAAGAGCGCTGATCCCCGGCTAAAACATTAATGTGAGAACTTAATTAAGGCGACAGTAAGGAAAGCTATTATAGGTAAGCTGTTAGAAATTAACCAGTCAATCTAAGGCCGTCTAAATTGAATTTTTGCTGAAGCGTCCGGTGTTCGACTCATCAAATCTCATCTCCTCCTTGCTGCCCCTGACCCCCTGGGTTCAATTTAAGTGTGAGTTCATGTGCGAGTGTGTGTGTGTGTGTTAGCACAACACAACATAAAGATGTACACTTTTATATTAGCAAGAATACAGAACTCAATTAAGAAAGCGCTTTAGCAATCCAATTAAAAGTCTTTGGACAATTCTTGCTCTTCGCTGCGCTCCCACTTCCCCTACTAATAATGAAATAACACACACATATCCTCTCTCGCTCTCTCCACCTTGTCTTAATAATGAAACAACTTAAAAACACACCAGGGCTTTAAATGAAGGTTTTAAAAGGTTGCCGCATGCTTTCTTCCCTCTCATTCTCTATTATCAATTTTCTATTACTTCATTCTTTCTCTTCTCACGTTAAAGGCCAGGCAATCGACTGGGAGCGTTGAGCGGTGGATTGGAAAAAGGAGCCGCCGTTTGAACAGGTGTCAGAGATGGAGCCCAGTCTTTTATCGTGTTAATCTGGACATTCGATTAAAGACTAAATTAGTCAAACTAGCCCTTCACTCCTGTAGGTGTGTGTATGTGTGTGTGTGTGTGTGTGTGTGTGTGTGTGTGTGTGCGGGGAGGGATGCCTCGTTAATGCGCCCGATTACCTTCCGTTTCCACGGCCACGGGAGATGAGACACTTAGTGGTGGCCATCCGTCTCCCATAGCAACCCCTGGGCGTGCTCAGATCAATTCTGTATCCCATAATAACATGTGCGTGCAGGACGGGCGGTGGGTGTAATTACCTGGTGTGTCTCCGTGGTAACATAGAAAAGGCTTTTATTAAATTAGCCCAGTGGGTCGGCGTTTATAGAGAAGTGTCTGGAGAGCCAGAGAGGCTGGTTATACAGTAGAGCGCAGGGACGACTTCGCCAACATTCATCATCCAGCACGGAATGGCGAGGCCAGTGAGTCACTGCTTATGGACGAGAGCCCACCGATGGGAAAAGTTGTCCAAGTGCCACTCGAACTCATTAATTCTGTACAGAAGCTAATATTATGGTAAATAACTGTCAATGAGCCCGTTTACATCCACACCAATACTCCGATCATTATCCGATTTCTGGAGTCATCGGATTATTCCAGTGACCATGTAAACAGGACAATCTGATAGACTTTATCCGATAACGGCAGTAATCTGATTATGAGAAATCGGATTAAGACACCTGGATTTCTCCCCAATACTCTGATGTCTTCACGTATGTATACAGGTTAATCTGATTTCTTTCGTTCTTTTACATCTGTGTATATGTAAAAAAAACAAAAAAGTCTATATAAACCGAAGTTATGCAGTGACAGCGTGAGCCTAAGGAAAAAGGTAAATATGGCATGTAACCGCGAAAAGTCGGCAAACACTCACTCACACTCACTCACTCACTCAGTTGTCCTTTAGAATGGCCAAGACAAGACCGGATGTTTTGAAAATAACAGGAAGTGTATGTAACAGACCGAAACATGTAAATGTGTGGCATCTGATTAAAGTAATTATCGAAATACTCCCAGTTAACGGATTTTTATGGTCAAGTGAACAGGCTCATTGATTAATTTTGACCGTTAATCTGATGAAGGCAGTTGGAGGTGTAGACCGGGAACTGGAAACCATCCTCAATGTGAGTCCCATTTCTGCAAAAATAACTGAAAACATCAGATGATCTTCAAGTGAATGATGGGACTCAGTTGGAGTGCAACGCCGTGCAGCATTCACGGTTAGATTCTGTCTTTGCGTTTGGAGTCACTAAAGGAAATATTAAGAATTAATTAATTTACAATATTTTTTCACACATGCACCACAGATTCAAATTGACCCTCTGCATTTAACCCATCACTAGAACATGCAGGAACACACCACACAGCAGACTAGAAGCAGTGGGCTTGCCATATCAGGCACCTGAGGAACAAATGGGGGGGGGTTTAAGTGCCTTGCTCAAGGGCACATCAGCCAACACTGCCAGTCCAGGGAATCAAACCGGCAACCCTTTGATCACAAGCTGTCTCTTCAGCCTTCTAGGCCACGGCTGCCATATTATTTAAAATTATTTAAAAAAAAAAAAAGAGATCATAAAGGGATGCAGGTAATACTTTGCATTACTGATTAACAGGTGGGTTGATTTGTCAGTTCATTGTTTGCTCTAAAAAATGCCAGAATATGGTCAAAAATGCAGATCATTGTTTCCTCAGAAGTCCAAAGAAGAAGAAAACGAACAGAGATAAGATCACATCAAAGAACTTTTTACTTGTTTCAGTTATTGAAAAATCATAACTTATTTTTATGTTGAGTTAATGATAGAATTATTGGAAACTTACTGTCACATTTTGAGCCTGAAGGGTCTGATGGAGTATTGGTATCAGTCCGTTCGTCGTCCGTAAACGATTTTTCAAGAATCTTCTTCTCCGAAACCGTGAGAGTGACTCGATATTTGTTGTGGAACATCTTGGGGCTAAGGTCTACCAAGTTTGTTCAAAGAATTGGGTAATATAGATTTTTGAGCTTTTTATGAACTTTTTAAATTTTAAAAATCCCCATTGGTTTATAATGGGACAAATTTCAAAGTGCTATAACTTGAAAATAATTGAAGATATTGATATTGAGATATTGATTACTATTGGCAATAGATAGGAAGTCGCATATGGGCTTTCATTTGGGGCCATTGCCTTTGACCTTGAGCGACCTTGAAAGGTCAAACTTGTACCCTGTAGATTTTGGCTATCCTGACTTTTAGTGGTCGTATTTTAAACTTGGTTTTATGGTCATTTTAAGCTAGTAAAACGTGGTACCTTTCCTCTATAAGGAAGGAAATATACTATCGAGAAAAGGAACCACATTTACATTTTACTAGCTGAAAATGACCATAAAACCAAGTTTAAAATACAACCACTAAAAGTCAGGAGATCCTATATTTTTATATCTAGATCTGAATTATTGCTACAGGCAATGTCGTAATTGTCATTGGTTTGTACAAAATGCAATGGATAATATTAGAACAACTGGTGACAAATGGCTTAGGGAAGGTTAAATATAGAGACAAATTAATTTGGAAGTGGCCACAGAAGTACTTCTAAATCTTAAAGGTAGTTGGTCCTATTTTTTTTTAAAGTTTTTTTTGTATCATCCTATCTCTTCTACCACATGTAAAATAAAAGCAAAAAAATCTCAAGTTGTAGCTTTGTATAAGATAAAATTGAGTACAGAGGAAGTAGAATCCAATACATCACAGAGCCTCATCATTATCTGAGCCGTCACCGCATCAAAAAGATGTTAAAACTGTCTGACTGAAGATACACATTAGCTTGTTGTTAAACGTTTCCACACAAATCTGTTGTGTTTAAGTTGACTGCAGTCTGAGCTGGACTTCAGTGTTAGATCGAAAAGAGGAGAGTCAATGTGTGAATCCATCCATGTGTCCTCGGTGCATTTCAACAATAGATCAACAGCCTTGACCGAGTCAATTCGCCGTGCTGTCCCAACAATTTATCTGTTGCATTTTGACACGCAGGTAATTCGCTCTGACAAGTCGGAGAGCTGCCGCGCTCTCGGTGTTTGTGCTTGTGTAAACCGGTGTGTTTCTGTCAGCGTGTGATGAGTCTAATGGGCCGTGCAAGTTATTTATATGCATCACAGTCAGCGATTGAGACGTACAAATGGACTCTGTGTTGATTTTCTACCACTGAGCACTCCCGCCACCCGCTCATTGCCTTGATTAAGGTTGTCATGTCTACTGGTTGACTGATTAACTCTGTCACCAGTCGTCAGCTCTCAGCGCCCAAGTTTGCCGCCTTACGCCACTGCAGGTGATTAACACGAGTGAACTGCATCATGGCGCTATCAAGTGCCTTTTCAGATGCTAAATAGAAACGAGTTTGGAAAGATTTTGGTGCTATTTTAAACCTTGCAATTTTATTTTATTTTTTTCATATTTTTTTGAGGGGGTAGGAGTCGGCATTCAGGAATGCAGTGCAACAGCAACAGTTGGTCTGTAATATTTCACAACATGGAACAGTCGCCACATGCAACACAGTGCAACAGTATGGACAAAACAGAACATGTAGGGGTAGTTTCCAAACACAGCTGCTTATTGGAGCAAGTGAACTTCAGTTAAAGACCATCTCAGACCTTTGATGATGTTAGTTTTACTTTGTAGTTTTCCAAAAGGGTGAACAATCACAACTGCAAGTTTGTATTTGCAAAAGGCTGCAGGTCAAAGGTGCAGATTTAGGAGGGTGATATGTATTTTAGGTTTAGGTGTAAGTTTTTGTACTTTGTTGTATGGTTGAGTTGAGTTGATATTTAAAAATGAGTAATCTGTGCAACCAATGAAACTATAGAGACAATAGGACTTTGTCACCAAATTGTGCAGCTCTAATTGCACTTCTGGAATAGGGCTGCACGGTTTGGTTATCACAGAAAATGCACAGATTTACATTCATTTACATATGTCAAGACAAACCCACGATCAAGAACCTCGGATTCGAAATAAAGCCAATGCATAAGTACTGTGGTTGTAATACTGCTGATGGCCACTAGATGATGCTCCAAAAAGTCCTGGCTCCAACATTTTCCCCGAGTCTCATCTGTTTTATTTGGTTCTTCTAATAAGTGACCTGGTCCATCTTTACATTTTTCCTCCATTAATCAGATCTGTGGTCCAACAGAAGCTTTGATGTTGTGTCAGGCTTTTATTTCAGGTCTGTATGACAGTTCACTTACCTGCAAAGTTGGACTTTCACTTTAGTCAATAAAATGCTTCTTTTTTTTTTCTAACAGAATCCACTAGTCATATGGCAGCTAAAATTAACTGTTTTCCAGAGTTAGCAAGCAACTAGCATTAGCTCACCTCTGATGCCTTCAGTAGTTCCGCCCCTTTTATCCATATAAGGTCACCTCTGGCTCCATGTCTTAGAGCAGGGGTGCCCTGCATGTTTTAGATATTTCCCTCTTCCAGCACACCTGGACGCCATTACAACGTTATCAGGCTTCTGCAGAGCTTGGTGATGAGCTTATCATTAATTGAACTAGGTGTGCTGGAAGAGGGAAATATCTAAAACATGTGGTACACCAGCCCTCGAGGACTGGAATTGCCCACCCCTGTCTTAGAGGGTACGTTAGACAGTGCCCCTCTTTCCTCAGTGTCACTGAATCTAAATTGTCACCTTACAACCCTACTGTAATCTAAATGATCACTCTTCACCCTACTGTGACAACAAGTAACAGTCGAGAGAAAGCGATAAGAGGAGGAGAAAAGGTGTTTTGACTTTCAGACTTTGTATCTTTATGGTTTTGAGTGGTTTTATTTCTTAGTATTTATTTCACCTTTATTTAACCAGGAAATACTAATTGAAATTAAACTTGTCTTTTAAATGAGCTTCCTGGTGTTTGCCATTACATGCAGTTTTATCACCATATTTGTATGTCTTCTTGAGGCAAAATGTGTGGACTTTTGCCATATCTGGTCTTTGCTTTCCTCAGCCTCACAGGCATTAATATTTGGCCAGAAAATCTTTGAAAACCCGAAGCTGACGTTAAGATCTTCTTGATATTTTGATCCTTTGTTCGTTGGTGTCAGGAGGAAGAGTCCATTTCATCTTCGGTCTCAGCCTTGAGTGGAGTATACAGCTCTTTTCCAACACCCAGTGGGTTTAACACCAGGTCTAGAGCCTCTGCATTCATCTTCTGATGGTAGACACTTGAGTCTGGGCAGTGTTCTCTGACTGGCTGTTTGCATTTGGTGAATTTTCTGTTACGGGACCATACCAGTGGTTTTGCACAACACACTCATGTCTATTGTCCTAGTTGTATTCCAATGTGGAGTCCTGCTACGTAGACCAGTCCAGTCCACTTTATCTTTCTCACTACTCAATGAAATCCTTGAAAATACTTGAATTTCAGTGTTGTGTTTCCAAGGTCTGAAAAGGGCTTGAATTTTAGTTTAAGTGCTTGAAAGTGCTTGCAATTCTAACTCTGTCATGTGATTTTATTTATTTATTTTTAATATTATCTCTACCAGGTTAGATTTTAAGTCAAAGTTACTCACAGACAAGGTGGCTCATTCTGAAAAATCAAACTTTGTCAAAAAAGAAAATTAGCAGGTGGTCTCAGGTTGACTCCAGGTACATTTTTATCTTAATCTTTGTCGCAGTGCGAGTGTGTTTGAAGAACGCCAAGTGACTTCCCTTTTTTTGGATAAGAATTTGTGTTCTCCTTTAATTTCTAAACATGTTGCTATAATGAAACATAACTTTAGATGTTTATAGCAGAATACAAAGCACATCATTGTGATAAAAACTGAAAAAAATAATCATGAGTATATTATTCCTGTAGATATGTATTTGACCCCAGCAATAAGGTGCTGTGCTGGAAAAAATTGAAAATGACCCTTAAAAGTGCTTAAAAAGCACTTGAATTTGACCTTGAAAAATGTGTACAAACCCTGAGAGAAACAACAGATTTGCACACAGAGTTGCTGAGCCGTGAGGTGATTAGTCACTGAATTTGTCAGGTGTATTGAAGTGGAATCTCTTCCTGCACCTTTAAATAAGTGGCTTATGCTGCAAAGCTGCTCAAATATGCTTTACCATAGTCGACTGTACTGGGCTCCTCCTGGGGGGTTCTCTGAACACTTACAGGGCAGATGGGGTGATTACTTCCCATACAGAGAAGATCAGTCATTGAGACCTGGAACACCTCCATCCGGACACAGCCGGGGGGGGGGGGTGCTCAAGTCCATGAATTATTATCTTAACTGCTTTGTTTTATATTTGAAAGAAAAGACTCCTGGTCTGCATGTCACCATGTGCAGGAAGATGTGTTATTATGTAACAGGAACATACTTCAGCTCATATTTTCTCATCTTTTGTTCTCTAAATTTTCGTTATACTCCAGTGCCTTTGAAGAGAGATTAAAGCAATCATGGTCAACGAGATAAGCTCAAGCCTTAAAATACTGATCTGCAGTGTTCACTTATTGATCATAGATCATACATTGTTTTTATTGTAATGACTCTTTAGCTGTCTAAATTCAAGTTGGTGTCTTCTTTTTTACAGTGTAGGCTTTTCTATTTTTTTATGTTGTTGGACAGTATTTGTTGTGTAAATGTCAAAAACAACAAAAATAAGATGTTTTGAGAATTTCTCCCATTTTTCCCGTTGTTTAGAGGAGCTGGTGTTTCCTCTAGAAAGCAGATAAAACACAACCCGTCTACAGACATTCCACCAAAAGAATACCTGATGATAACATGGAGTCTCCTGGGAACGAGTGAACTTCAGCCCTCAAATCCAGAAGAAAATATATATATATATAACCCTAAAAACCATCCACCAATCATTCAGCAGGTCTCAGCTGAGGTAGTCCAGATCACACCACTGCAAACTTTACCTGCAACACTGTGGACCTTGAACACAACTTGCTAAATATTCCAGACAGTTCTGTAAAGGTGTTCATGTTCCTTCATTCCATCTCCATCTATTTTATCTGTTTACTGAGATATCTAAAATTACCTCAGATCACACTTTTCCCTGTTTCTGACTTGGAATTTTTCATCAAACCAAGCTCTAAAGGAATGGTGTATATGTCATGATAGGCTTCTGGAAAGAATAAAACCATCATCTGTATTTGGAGTTACTACAAAAGACGACTGCTTGGCCTTTCCTGTTGGTGCTGTATATTAGGATCCCCTCGAAACTGAAGGATTATTTCATTACTGTTTTTCATTATTGTCAATAGAAGTATTATTTTACTATTGTTTACTGAGGCCTTAAATCTGACGTCTTTAGTTAAACTTGTTAGTGAAGAAGTTCTTAATAACAGGAACATCTGTTAGTTAGGATTCTCTCCGTGACCAGAAGGATGACCTTTGCCCTTATCAAAACAGAAATGTTTGTGAAGAGAATGATAACCTTTGTCCTGACCAAAAGGGTGACTTTTGGAACTTTCAGTTAGGTACACGCCTACACAGAACAAAGGACACACACAGTTTTATAGCACATTTTAGTTAAAAGTGCACAGGAATTGGAGGTGGGCCCAGTCACAGATGTTAGGGGAGGTCCAATTAAGATACAGAATCAGATGATGCTGTGAATGTCCAGCCTACAGGCGGAGTTGTGTTTGAAAATAAATGTGACAAAGAAACCAGTTATCAGGGTTCAGTTCCATCATCACAGTGGTTGAACTGGACCCTCTGCAGAGGCTTTGCTTTACATGTGATCTGAGAATAAACCATCTGAACTAAGAGAGAAG
>JAPQRQ010000001.1:33247343-33259210 GCA_037367365.1 Apogon talboti
ATCTGCATCCAGACCACAGGACTGGAACATAGAACAGAACCTGACAACCTCACACATTCAACTGGGGATTGATTCTTTATAGAATATGCCGGTGAGATACAGGGCCATTGGTCCTATTTTTTGTTGCTGTGAGGAGGTCATGGTGGAGCACTGATCATCTCCTGGTCCAGAACTACCTACACCTTGGTACTTTTAATGCAAACTGTTCCATAACTGTGTGTTTTAACTGTAACCATTACAATCATAATCTCTTAAACCCAACCTGGGTGTTTTGAAACTACTTCAGTTGCATTTCCCATCAACGGATCTCATACATTGTATTAAATTCCTGTTGGTCTTGCAGATAAACAGGACCGTTCAACAATAGGAAGGACAAAATGTCAACTTTGGGAGTGAATTAAAGTCCTTCATTGTTCACAGGGTACAGAGGACAACTGTCGCTCTTTGCTCATTGATGGATAATTCCACTGTCTTAGCGTCACGCCATTGTCATCGCCGTCGATGTACTCTAGTGTGGGTAGAACGATTCCTTTAATACAGCGCCGCGGTGTTTGCGTGCGTTGTCCTTTTCATCGTGGATTTCCACTTGGTTGAGCCGTGGACTCAACTGAAGCTGCTTTCGGAGACAAAAACTGCAAGGCTTTGGGGGCATGTTTTTTGGCTAAATATGAATGTTGAGCAGTTTCCATTGGGGTCTGCTTGAGGAATGATATATTCTCCACTTCACACACACCTCCTGCTGCTACCAAAGACAGGATTAGCCCACTCACCCCCATTTTTCCCCCGTCTCCAATCATTCTCCCCCCTCTCCCTGTTTCTCACCCGCTCATCCAATCACTTTGTCTCTCCCTGTCAGCACAATCCCAGCTACATCCCCCCTTTTTCCCCCTCCTTGATTTTATTTTTGCCTCTACAGTTGCACATATGCATGCACACCCTGTTCGGCGCTCTCCCCGGGGCGCCATAGTAACTCGGCGGGAGGGAAGCGTCACCCCTGCCTCACTCCTCTGCTACAACCACACCCCCGTCCTCCTTCCTGTTTCCCCTCCAATCACCACCTCTCCGCCCCGACCGCTCCAATACCGGCGTCCCTCTATACCTGCAGGTCGCCCCCCCTACCTCCCAGCCAATAGCAACCGCCGGTTTCTACGTCACAGCAGGGGGTGTAAAGCTGCTCAGCAACAATGAAGGGGGGGAAAAAAGAGATATCGTAGTAAAACTGGTGACCTACTTTTTTCTTTTCCTTCTACATCATCCCCCACCCTTAAATTCTCTCTCTTCTGTAAGCGGAAAAAAACCTCTTCAGAAAACACCAGTGTGCTCCTCAGATCCACTCTGGGCTAAGTAGGTTCAGGGAGGAACAGGAAGGTATGAGACGCTGCTGAGGTTTTTTTTAATAAGGTGAAACACACTCCCGTCGTACAACTCTATCAAACGGCGTCAACGTCATTTCAGGAAATGTGAGCTCTTCATTTGCAAGACAATAAGGCCGACAAAGTCCTCCGCTGTCGGGTTAAATTATGCATCATCACATTAGATTATTACAAAAACACTCCTGTGCATTTGTTAACCCTCATCTACTGTTGATTTTTTACACAATCCCAGTCTGGTTTGGGTCAGTTTCAGGTGATTAGCGCTTAAATAGTTCTTTCAGACAGCATGGGAGTGTATTTGCTAAGGTTTTACGGCAGTCGTTTATGGAGAGAAGTAGACAACAAAGTGTCAGGCTTCACCATTTCATTTTAATTGGTTGTTTTCTGGCTGCATGAACTGAAGACATGACTCCAACATACTCCCTCTTTACTAAAATTAAATTCCAGATATGTCTCAAGAGACAGATTCACCATTAATATATTAGTAGTAGCATTTTCAGTGTTTCTTGAGCAGGAAATTTGTCCAGATTTTTTTTTTCTTTGTTTATGATTTTCACAAACCAAAGCCTCAGTGAAGAAAAATCCTCTATTACCACACAGTACCACATCCTGCTTTGTTAAAATATACAGACTGATCTCATGAAAATGTGTTGTATGACACGCCGGTTCGGTGCTGGTTGGCGTGCGATAGGTACGCATTTGCAAGTTTTGGCGTGTCAGTGGACGCCGTTTGATCACAGGTCTGTTTTTGCCTCTGTTTCCGATTCCCCTAACCCTAAACCTATGTCTAAACCTAACCCTAAACTTAAACCTAAGCCTAAACCTAAGCCTAAGCCTAACCCTAAACCTAAAACTATGTCTAAACCTAACCCTAAACCTAAACATAAGCCTAAACCTAAGCCTAAACCTAACCCTAAACCTAAACCTATGTCTAAACCTAACCCTAAACCTAAACCTAAGCCTAAGCCTAACCCTAAACCTAACCAGAAATGGCACCCTAACCCTAAGCCGTGGTGCGTGTCATATGAAGCGGTGTTCAAATACATGCAGAAATCTTCAAATGCGTACATATAACACGCCAATTAAAAGTGATATATTAACACGAATTCAAGATATCACGTTGAAATATGAAACAAGTAAAAAATATCTTTATTATTTAATACCAAATATAGCCGGAATATTCTCGATCTTGAAGATTTTATATTTTACACATTCACAACCATCACTTCGCAAATTTAGCTCAGTTTATTTGGATGCATGCTTGCTGTAACATAGCCGTACACAAACTTACTTCATTCAAAAATACACAAGAAAATGATATTAGAACACAGACAAAACATAAAAACAAAACCCCTTTGGCACTGTAATAATTAACATCTATTCATATGTTTTCCTCAATTATGGAAAGGATCAAAACAGTTTAATTAGCATATTCCATCTCATTGAATTTTAGATTAATTCATCATCATATATTCATTCACTCATATATGACGAAATGTTTTCCCTCTTCTCCGTGACATACCATGGAACTGGAATTTACTGTCCTCTTAAATCACATTCTAAAAACTGGAAACTGCCTTCATTACTCAATACAGTTCAACCAGTATGTGAGTTTTCAGGTGGTAATGCCTTAACCATCCATATATTAACAACTGTCTCTGATTTTTCTGCTGTTGAATTTAAATATTAGAATTGGACCTGTAGTGGGATTATGTGATAAATTGGACAACAGATATGAGCAAATACTGAAAAAATTTACCTTTTTTCAGAAGATGTTTACAGTGTACCTGTACTGGTCAGGTTTACGACATTAATTGTGCTTTGTGTTTTACTTATAAGCAAGAGAGTCGCAAATTCAGTTAAAAAAGAATCGCCATAAATGCACCACACTGGACCTTTTTTATTGCATGAATTACGGGCAGGGGCAGAACCTATGGGGAGCAGACATTAATGGACGGAAGTGATGTACCATTGTTGATTCCAAGTGATGGAGAGCGAGTAAACAAACAGCAGTCAGTGAGCAAGATTGAGTCGAGAGCACTAGTTCGCTCTTGTTTGTGCAGCTGTAAACTTTCTGCTGAGGGTCAGTGACCAGTCCACCACACCCCAGGTAACTGGACAATTCAATGTTACTGTGTCACTACTATAATACCGCTAGTATTATATGTGATCTTTTGAAATAGCTAGCAATGAAAATTCACTACAGGTACCCTTTGAAGGAACAAAAGATGGAGGCTAAATTAACACACAGGAAGCTCTGCATGTAAGCACAAGTATTAGAAGAACGTTCATTTCATCGATCATGTCAACGGTTTATGCAGAATATTGTCTTTAGAATATTTGTGTAGATGTAAACTTAGTTATTGAAAAAACTGATAACTTTCTCTACGGAATGACTATTTTTATCAAGTCAATGAACCTCAAACATCAAAGTTAATGTTATTTTCCCCTCTAAGTCAGTATTTCTAATTGAGAGGCCTGATATAAACTATTAACCTACCACTAAACAATACCAAATGAGTATTTAACCAAATACTTTTTTTTTTTTCATATATAATTGCTGAATTTTTACATAACCTTTGTCCGGTAGTAAACAGCTCTCTGGTATTTTTAGGATTATACCGTGTTTGCATTCATTAACTGCGCATCAGGGCTGAAACTAACAGTTATATTTTTGTTATTTTCTGAATTAATCTATCACTTGTTAATGTGTTCAGCTGAATTTGGATTATGTTGGTTGTGTTTGTCATTTAACGTATTTTGCTCACTTGTGACCTGTTTGGTTTCAGTGTGTTTAACTGGATTTAACTGCGTCTATAAATACATTTAAATTTATTAGCTATTGATGAAACATGTCGGTGAGCTTGTCCTGATGAGTCTGACACAGAAGAGACAAGAAATCAAGAAATACTGAAGCATAAGATAGTAAAACGAGATAATTTTCACTTGCTTTATAAACAAGAAAATACTCCAACTGTCAAGTCGCTGCAGCTCTACTGGGCTTAGCTCCCATTCTACTCGTCAAAGGAAAACCTAATGAGAAAGAAGGTTTTCTTTCAGGTGTAAATTTAGATTAACTCTGTCTCAGATGCACAGAGATGCCTGGATGATGAACGATGATTCAAGTGAAGATTTATAGGACGTCAAGCAGCTTTTTAAAGGCCAGAGGTCCCACCTTAGGGCCACAACTTGTGAACATTACGCTCTTCAATTGCTGCAATCTTCCAGCCAGATTTCACTGAATAAATCAGCTACGTTTTTTTTTTTTTTTTTTTTGCTTAAGTGTAAATTTCTCCTAAAGAAGTGCTTTTAATGCAGCGAAATGCAGGGCCTCTTTAATCGAAAAACGTCAAATAAAATTGTGTTTTTTAAAGTTACTCAGACAGGAGGGAGAGTGGATTTGCTGGGGACTATTTTTGTGGCGACTTAATCCCCGTTTGGAGCTTGACTATTTGTAGAAACAACAAAATAGAGACAAAATAAACTGGGGTGTGTCTGTTCTTTTTAATGAAGGAATATGTCACAACAAGAGAAGTAGTGAGGCGTATTTTTAACCCATAAAGACCCAGTACTACTTCTTTGTCAGTTCCCAAATGAATTTTTCTCTCTATTTAACCTTCCTCAAGTGATTTATCACCATTTATTGTAACATTAGTGTCCATATTTTGTGTTTGTTCAGTGAAAATCATCTATTTTCCTATATTTAATTCACTGATTGTCTAGATGTTCTTTAAATCTCAGATTAAAGTTGAGGGTTATTATATAAAAAGACAGAGAAAACTGAAGAAAAAGTTACTTTTTCAGTAAAATATATCATTAACTGTCCACTGTCATTGATCCAACTCCATGGGTTTTACTGGTGAATCAGTGTTGTAGAAGATGATGGTGTTTCCACGGTAACTACAGAGCCTCTGGACGTCCAAATGGTTCATATCTGATGACCATGAAAAGATGACAAACTATATTTTACACCAATTATTGACATGTATTGATAGAATTAGTGGATCAACAGGTATTAAACAGTTTCCTTCAGTAGATGGTTTTGGTAGACGGTGGATGTTTGGGTCGTCATGGGTTAATGTTAATTTGTGGAGACTTATCTTCTTCAGAAAAGTTGCTTCCTCCCACTTTTAGTGAATTACTAATTTAAGAATATTTTCTATTTTTGCCACAGTGGGAAGTGGTTCTGTAATAACTAATTCAATATGTGTCCAGTGTTTTATTAAATACACAGGAAATACAAATCTAGCCTTTGCTAATCTTGATGATGCATAATGACTTGGGGATTTCTTCTTAATCCCTCGGCCACAGATGCACCATAACAATTGGAAAGTTGCATTTTTTTGTTTCTTTTGCCCGGTTCTTCTTCTTCTTCTTCTTCTTCGCTCCCAGTGATCAGCGGTTGTTATCCTGCCATCCGCTATCAATTAGAAAACTGTTACTGAAAATCTAAAGCTGAGACAGGGCACAGGATAAAAGGGAAACAAGGGAGATGTGTGGGAGCGCTGAGGGGGAGGGAAGTTTGGGTACATTTATTGCTTTTTCAGACGTGGATAAAGATAATTTTCTCTGGTTGGATGTGGAATTTATTTGTCTGATTCTGGTTCTTATCCCTGTTTTAAGTGGTTTTTAAAAAGAAGTCAGATGCTCAAATAACAAATATCTTCTATTTTTTTTTTCCTTTTAAATGTTAAAATAAATGTAAAATAAAATAAAATATGTATAATATATGTAAAATAAACATATGTAGTGTCATTCACTAAATGTATAAGCCCTGTTATATGCATTAAGAAGTTAAAAAAAACAAAAAACAAAAAATTATGATCAGTCTGCATCCAGTTTTCTCAACCAGTGGGTTGTGACCCAAAAGTGGGTCATGGACTTGCTCCAAATGGGTCACAAAGTCTGCTCAGAAAGACTTTTAACTGTCTTTTAATTGCAATTAAAATGAAAAAGCAAATTTAAAGGCGAACTGGTGTCACACATGTTGACAAACGTGTCAGTCTGCAGTAGGTGACCAGGGAGTAGTAGTGTTTTGTCTGTTGCCATGGCAATGCTACATGATGCTTGTACCAATATAGACATTCTTTACATCCACATGACCAGAAACGAAAAATATCAGTTAACAGCTCAATAAAACCAATTTCAACAAGCACTCCAATGGGCAAATATTGAAAATAAGCCAGCATGCACTATGGATAATAATAAAAAAAAAACAGACTAATGCAACAAACTTTGCACCAATAACCCACCTCTAAGCAGATCTAACATTATTATTATTTTTCTTCTGCTAAAACTCACTGAACGATCAAAACATTATGAAGTCATGATTTTGAACTTTGTCATACTTTCTATGTTTTCTGATCATAACTTAACTGGTTAAGTCTTTAAAACCTGACGTGCCATCAGTGACACACCCTGCACATATGCAGTTTGGATGGCTGTAACTCTTTCACCGTTTGGGAAACTGGAAAAATTCCAACAGTTTCTGAAACCTGAGACATTGGGCTTTATAGGCTTTATTGGGTCATTACAGTAAATTCACTCACGCCTGTACTAGAAGCTGAAGAAGAAGAAGGTGTTTTGGCAGTATTATAGTGTGCAGTAAATTCTAAATGACTGCTAGATTTTGAAAGTGTCTACAGAGTGACAGTGTCTAAAAAGGTTATTCACAGATTTAAGAAATGTTGATTTTTTAAAAATTTTTGATGATTTTTTTGAAATAGTAAAAATTTGCCTTTACTTCTAATGGTCCACATTTTGATGGATTATAACATGGAAATGGTTAGAGATATCAGAAGTCATATATGGACTTTCATTTGGGTCCATGACCTTGAAGGGTCAAACTCACCAATGCCTAGATTTCAACCATTTCCTTCTCTGTAACTACTGGTTGGATTAATTAAAATTTTTATATGTAGTTTCTACAAAGTTTGTTCAAAGTTTTCAGAATTGTTTTTTTTTTTTTAAATTTTTGAGACATTTCTGAAATATTAAAATTGTCCTTTACTTATAATGGTCCATATTATGATGGTTTATAACATGTAAATACTTAGAGATATCAATATAGTTCCTATTGATCACTGATAGAAGATATGGACTTTGATTGAATTAGTTGAGTTCTCCTCCAGTGAAAGTACCACCCACTTCTATTGGGAGATTGATCTGCATCCAGACCACAGGACTGGAACATAGAACAGAACAGTACCTGATACTTTGCATTTTCCTTTTGGATCTAATTCAGAGCTGAGTTTCATTTCCCTCCTTATCTGGGGTCATTAACCCATGAAAAACCTTGATTTTAACTCAATCGCTCACAAACCCCTGCGTGTTTTGGTCACTTTCAAAGAGGATCTACTTTCTTATAGTCTCATCTGACGGCAAATGAGGTGTTTTAGTCATGAATTCCTTCGTGTGCAGTAACAGAAGAGCAGCTTTGATTGGACGGGGGGCACTTTAACTGTGTGATACCGCTCACATAATGGCTACCGAGACACCAGTCGGCTTTTGATAGGTAATGCCAAACACTGAGCAGTTTTTGATCTGGTTCAAATGTCTACTCAGTGGTAAAATGTGTTGATAAATGGCTTTATTCAGGCCACAGCTAATTCAGAACTCGCTACAGTGGAAGAAGTTTTTTTTTTTTTTTTTCCTCTTCTATTTTTCCTGGAGAAGCCAGGAGAGGGACTTTGATGTGAATGAGTAATGAGGACCCTGTGTGATATGGCACGTGGAGCCCAGAGAGGAGCCTGGGAGATTGGCAGAGAATCATGACCCTGGTACTCGGTATCAGCTCTTAGTAATTACAGAGTCTCGACGTGGCACCGCGCCACATAGCCCAGAAAGTTGTCATTAAAACTCTTCAATTTTTGGAGAAGAATAACGGGGCTGCTTTGATGTAGGTCAAAGAGAGCAGACTTTTTTTCTGATTTACGGACACGGAACGCTGTCCTGAAGTGCCAGCTTGGCAACGCACAGATGATTGAAAACAGATCTGGATTTGATGTGGCTCAAATGGTAAGCCATTGTTAAAATGAGCCCCGTTTCTTCGACAATATTTCCTGCCAATATTTCCACGGAATCGCAGTAGCGCTCCATATGGCGCATGGAGAAGCAGTTCTCTTTGAAACGGCTTGATGTGCGGAGAAGAAGCTCGCACTCTTTGATGTTGACTCAAAGCCAAGTGTGTGATCCGGAAACACAATGACCGACGAGGAGCCAAAGAAGAAAGTGCACTTACGAGGTGGCTCTGAATCACACAGATGCAAAAACGCAATTAAGCCTTTAACAGAGCGTCATTTGGACAAGATCTGACTTTGATATTGGTTGAAAATAGCAACTTTTGTCAAGGTGTAAATACTTAACACCTGTGTGAAACATCCAAAGTTGACGACAAAAGCCTTGAAGGGGTTTGGTTGTAATTAGTCCTATAGTTAATATGTGTGTATCCTCATTGACTGTAGAAACAGAAGTTAGAGAGTGTTCTGATGGCGACACAAAGACGCATATTTGTAAGAAACAGTAAACCAGCCCAGTGATGTCCGAGCTAACAGAACAAACAACACCTTTCATACCTGCTTTCCATCCTGAAGCGGCTTTTTCACAGGTTCCGCTCTTTTGATATATTTATAGTACCACTGGCGAGCAGCGTGATACCGACACAGTTCAAGTTCTGAGAGGTTCCTGAACACGCCACGCCAACAGAGGAGGATGCATGACAGTATTCCTGAAAAGCCTTTGAAATGACACCGGCTCGTCAAACCTCTATAACACAATCTGTCCTGAAACGCAGAGTTCAGAAAAACCCAGGAGAGGGTTTCAAGCGGCCGGAGGCTTCAGCGACGCTCACAGGGTTCACTCGAAGCATTTCAATGTGGACAGAAAGGAGGTTACCACCGAAGCATTGTGGGTTGTATTTAAGTGTTGGATTTATAGAAAATTTATGTACATAGTTACATTTGTACTGTTTACATCATTTATCACCCTGTTACATCTGCAGCGTACACTGTTTCATGGATATTTACACTGCTTACAATGTTACATGTGTACATTTTTAGACTACTTTTATATTCTTAAAATTACAGCTTCATATAGTATATCTTTAATTTGCATATTTTCGACTGTACACTACTTTATATCTCATTTCTTCTATTATAAGTCTGTATCTTATTGTGTTGTTACTTAGATGGAAGTGCACCACCACTGGCAGAAACCACCTGCAATTTTGTTGCACAACTGGTGTAATGAGAATAAAGCCTATTCTATTCTATTCTATTCTATTCTATTCTATTCTATTCTATTCTATTCTATAACTAGAGTGTTAAATTGTACAGTTGTTATTAGTGTTGTTCAGTTTGAGTCCTGTATTTACTCGGTGTGTGACTAATACATACCTTAAAAGGGTTTTGGAGTTCTGAGTCTCTCAAGTATATTCTAGAAGAAAAAATAAATAAATAAATAAATAAAAATTACAAAAAAAAAAAAAAATCATGAAATGGTTCAAACTGACACAAATACCATCACATGGGTTGATTCTGTGGATATCTTTATCTTTTATTAAACAGTGGATCCCAGCCGTTTCCAGTTTGACACCAAGAAAAGGAAAAAAAAATTATACAAAATACATTTGGACTTGTCATAACCTTATTGTTTAACATGAGTCCAGTGTATTTTGCTGCTTAATGACAGAATGTTGACAATCACTAAATATAAGATACAAGATAATGATAATACTGACAAGAAATGTTAGTTGGCTATCAAAACATGAGTCACCTACTAACAGTTATTCATGTTATTCAGATTTTAAAGGAGGCTTTTTGTAGATGTAAACATTTTCATAATGCCATTGTACTTCTTTCTTTGTTATTATTTTACTGGTCTGATCCACTTCAGATCATATTGGGCTGAATGTGGCTCCTGGATTAACATGAGTTTTTAACGCCCCTGATCTAATCGTTACATTCAGTCTTTTGTCTGAATACAATGTTTGGAAATACTGTTACATCATTACAGGAAGAGTCTTTCATGTGTTTTATGCATATATGGTGCAACTTTTGGTTTATAGAACTAACCTTAATTTAATTAACCCATAAAGACCCAGTGCTACTTATGTGGCAATTCCCAAATGAATTTTTCTCTCTATTTAACCTTTCTTAAGAGATTTATCACCATTTATCATAATATTATCCTCTGTACTTTGCATTTTTTTAAAAATGAAAATCAGGTATTTTCCCATATTTAATTTACTGATTGTGTAGCTGTTCATAAAAGCTCAAATTAAAGTTGATTGTCATAATATCATAAAAATGAGAAAATGAAGAAAGCGTGACTTTTCAACAAAATATATCATTAACTGAGGCTTATTGGTATTATATTTTATGTTTAATTCAATGTAATGTTTAGACTCTTAATCACATTTATGTCCTGGAACTTTGCAAGGAAAAGAAAAGTAGTTTAAAAAATGTCTGTTTTAAGTGCAATATTGAGGTGAATTCATCAAACTGGATGTAAAATGACACCTTTTGACTCTCCTCTCAAAAGTGAAAAGAACCCATAAATCAAAGTGAGTGTACAAATGCAAACGTTTCCTCTCATAAGTCACCTTTTAATCAAAACTAAATAATACACACTTGGGTGTCACCAGTCGACTCTAATTAATATTCTCATGGAGCACTAATGGCACTCGTTCATTATGAAAAGACATGAGTCTAATCTCTTTAATATTTGTCTCAATTACAGCTATTACAAAAGGGAAAAGCAGGAGAACGGTGGTGACGTCTGTTGACTTTCCAAGTTTATAAGTAGAACAACACCTGCTTCTCACATCCTCCACTGTCAGAATGAATAGAAACGGTGACAATAAGGCATGTGGTGGTGTACATGTATGTACGCTGTATCACATAAAAGAAAAGAAAAGAAAAGAAGAGAAAAAAAGAAAAGAAGAGACGAGATGAGTAAAGAAAAGCCTTTATTGTCATTGTGTGTCCAATGAAATTACTAGTGCAACTCCATTCAGTGCAGCAGTATTTATAAACACCAGTGCTACAGAAATAAGAATAGAGCAAATATAAAATTACAAAAACTAAAAATAAGAAGTAACATTAGAATAGTGTTTAGTAGAATAAAACAATACAACTGGATAAAATATGAATAGGTGCAATTTACAGTATTAAGAACAACTCTATTTTATATTATTCAAGATGAGTTTGAGTACATAAGTAATTAATTTTTGCTGATGAAAGGTTCATTTATTCATCAATGACTGATTAATGTATTTTTCTTATCAATGAAACAGGGCACTTTTCAGTTTATATTTTGCATACAAAATGTGCTTATAAAGACATTTTTTATATATAAAGTTAAATATATGTTGTTTCTTTACAAAATGTTGAAGTTTAAAAGAGACACCTTTGGCAAAGGAAATTTTTTTTTCTCATTTTTTGAATCAAAAATGCTGAAGCAAGAGTTGGGGTACTTGGCTGTATACAGTGTATA
>JAPQRQ010000001.1:33284489-33295850 GCA_037367365.1 Apogon talboti
GTGTATATATTCTAACATGATGAAAACAAGAAAAAAGGGGGGAAATAAGGTCACAGGGCAGAAAACAGGACAACAAATTAGACCAAAGTGCATCAAAAACTACTCTAAAACAATCAACATTGTCATTTGTGATAATATGGTTCTCCACAGTAGTCCTGACCCATGTGGTTCCAGCAGGTATAGATAAATGCTGGTTCTGGATGTGGTGTGGTCTGAGGGATCAGACATCACAGTGTTCAGCTTCGACTTGACCCTTGACCCTTGACCCTTTATTGAGTGAAATCCATCCAGACTCCTTGAATCTTTCCATTCTGTTCTGCACCGTAGATCCAAGTCCTGATAGATCCAAAACCTGTTCTATCTTTGTTTGTATTTTTTTTCCCAACATTTCTTTCACTGCTTTCTTTTTAGAGTCCAAATGAAGAGGAAAAAAATTAACTTAACATGGAAGGTGCTGATTTAAAGCAGGCTATAATCCAATATCATTAGCATAAATGACTCCATTACATTATAATCAAAAGGACAAAATGCTTGATATCACATTGTTAACTTTCCACCATAAACCAGCACTAATGAATGTGCATGATGCTTGATAAACATCATAGTCATGCTGATTTCACAATGTGCTTCTGATGCAATTACTAAACTACCTAATGCCTTATAATCTCACTTAATACCACATATGTATCCTTCAAAAACTAATTATTTAATGCGTGTCTGCAAGGAAATAAGGGTCATGAATAGCAATACGTGTGTTGTTCATCTACGCCACAGCAGAGGAAACCAAACAGACTGACATCTAAGTCTCAGTATTTCTGTTTTTGTTCCTCCGTGGACTTCATCAGACTGTTGATGCTCTTCCGTTGGCTGAGATTCAGGGTTACTGACTTTGGAAAGTTGGATGCTTTGGATAGAGATATTAATGTAGTTACTATTGAGCACTGATAGGAAGTTATATATGGACTTTGATTTGGATTCACGACCTTTGACCTTTAGTGACCTTAAAGTGTCAAACTGAAGTTCAACAGTGTCTACATTTCTACAACCTTCTTCTCTGACACTACTGGTCTGAGTCACTTAATTTTTTTATGTATCTCACTTGGGACAATGTCTATAAAGTTTGTTCACATTTTTTGAAAAATTTAGATTTTTGCATTTTTTACAACTTTTTGAAGTATTACAAATGAGCCTTTACTTATAATGGCCCATATTTTGATGGTTTATAACATGGAAATGGTTCCAGATATCAATCTAGTTCCTATAGATCACTGATAGAAGTCATATATGGACTTTGATTGAATTAGTTGAGTTCTCCTCCAGCTGACAACCTCACAAATTCAACTTGTTATTGATTCTTGATAGAACATGCCATTGAGATACAGGGACAATGGTCCTATTTTTGGTTTTTTTTTAGATTTTCTATATTTGATCTGTTGTTTCATTTGTGTTCATTTGCTGGTGGACTAATATCCTCATGTGCTGCATCTTCCTTTATAGACATAAATGTATTGTTGTTCCATCTTCCACTAGCTAAAATGTGGTTCAGTTTGGTGTTCATTGAAACCACTTCTTTTGGACCATGTGGTTCCAATCTTAAGTAGGATGTCCGGACCAAATGAGATATGAACGAAAACACCCATAGAGGATGGTTTCAAATGGATATGAAACATTTGTCTTGTTTCAGTAATGTCTGGAAGAAAAATAAAAAGTAAACAAAATTTTTTTTTTAATTCACAACATCCCCAAACCATCAATAAACAGTAGTTGATACTTTTAAAATTACATTAAAAACATATAAAAGCCTTAAAATATAATTTCTATTTTAAGTGTCCCTTTAAAAAGTGTGCCTTCAGTTTTGTGCATTAAGTCAAATTATGCCCTGGAACTCCACAGACGAAGCTCATCTTAGACTTGGCACCCGGTTTGATATTGTTTATTGGAGTTTAGTTGAAATATGTCAAGCTGAGATGTGTTTTTGTTTTGCTTTACAGATCCCTCTGATCAGAGCTGGAGTGCTGCTCCCCACTGTGATGAAATAGAGCCAGAGGACTCCCAGCATTGGGCGACTCCACTGGAATTCACAAAAAGACACCGAGGTGCGCGCACACTCACATATACACACTTAAATTACAGGCAGAGTATCAATGAGGGGAAATTAACTGGGATTGTCTGCACACGAATACAAATAAATATTCAACCCAAAACGGAGAGGCTGGCACTGCCTCCCCGCTGACAGGAATATATTATCTCATTATAGCATTGCAAATACTTGGATATTTCAGTATACACTACAATTAATGTGTTCCTGCTGATAGAACATATTCATATCATTGTCAGTTCCTCTTTATTCATTCCGCACGAGGCTCAACACTCCCACACCTCTTATCGCTGTTAAATTTCCGCAGGTTTTATCACTCGTTCATTGTTTGAAATGAGATGCTTGGAGAAGTCTTCTAACACCTGGTACATGGAGGAGGAGGATTATCAGGTCAACTAATTATTAACAAGTGGGAAATGCAGGAAAAGCAATAGATTTAACTGATATTTCAGACAAGATGCTGCCCATGTCCAAGTGGTGAGTTCAGGGACTCTCATCTGAACAAATGTGACTTCAGATTGAAACAAATATGGACAAAATATGAAAAAAAAAAAGTGGATGAAGCCATGGCTGAGAAGATGAGGTGAGTTGGAAATAACGTTTCATTATTACCGTCGTCAACTGGGGCTGATGTAAGCGAAGGTAACATTAAGATTATGAAACCCCTCAAACTACAGCAGGGGTTCCAAAAGTTGTTTTTTTTCTTGTTTTTTTTTTTTTTTTCAGTTTATCACCCAAGAGACATTTAATATCTCATAACCCAAACATGCAAAAAACCCATCATCATTTATCTCAATGTAGGCTATACCTTTTTAGGATTCTTCCACCAATGAAACACTGTTGTACAATTGCAATTTTGCTGCAAAATCCACATCACAGACAAGGCAGCGAGTCAGGGACATATTTTCAATTGTGGCTTTTAAGATAAATCAACAAATGCAAATACTTGACAAGTAATATTAGGCAGAAACGTACTGGTCACAGACAGACCAAACAAAAAAGTCAACCGCTAACGAATGCAAACAAGCCTGATTTGGTATTGAGATCAGTGTGTGTAGAGGCGTTAAGTTGCTCAACAGCCATAACATCTGTAACTGATCCAAAAACTCCAAAACGTCAACATGTTTTTATTCCGCTCATGGGCTGAACTATGGCTCAGGTTGATCTGGATTGAGTCCACTTCTTTCAGTCTGACCAAAGATTAGGTATTTGTTCCACAGTGTGTTCAGCTGGAGGTTCCCCACCCGCTCATTTGGTTCAGATTAAACAGGAGAGTCTGAAAATCCTGACTAAACAAGGTAGGCGTGAAAATGTAATTGATTTCCATGAAGACTTTTGTTTGCACATGAAGAAGGTTCTCTTGACTTTTTCAATATTGACCTTGTCCAACTTGTTTATTATGAAGCTGCTCAATCCATACCATAATGCTGGAAGGTCTCAGAGTGTCTGTCTGTCTGGGCCATTCTGTTTTTAACTGGCCAATTTGCAGTTGAGGAATACTTCCATCTCCACATGAACCTTCTCGGCAAGTTGATTGGACCAATGTTTTTGGAGATATTAGTCATTTTGGAATACAACTGCTTTACAATCACGGAAGTGAAGTACCACACTGCATGATGGGAAATGAAGTTAAAAACAGGAACGTCACATTCACTACCTACAGTCCTGCCATATTGGTGTTTACATTGGCACTTGAAGCCGTACGTCAGTATGCCTCGTGCGTACTGACTGACAGAGAGAGCGACTGAGAGAGACACAATTTCATTCTGCAGGCACGCCTGGATATTAATATATTGTCGTTTACATTTTCACGAACGACTATCCAAACAACTTTTTATGTCAGTACTTATAAAATATAGACTAACATCTTTTCCCAAAAGTCTGCTCTCCTCAGCATCAAGACTACCACATCTACAACCCGTGGTTCCCCACGGGTCACGTACTAGTAATAATAGTAATAATGGATTAGATTTCTATACCACTTTTCAAGGCACCCAAAGCGCTTTACATTATTGATCCATTATTCATTCTGCATCTCAAATGCTTTTGGTGGAAAACCTAAAACATTCCGTGTATTTTCTTTTGAACATTGCGCACATGATCAAGACTGAAGGATTAGTTGTCCTGGTGGTAGGGGTATAAGGGAGGTGTCAACTCACAGAGTCCTCAGGGTGTGTCCCTCTGTCCAGGACACAAAAGGCTTGAATAAAACCTAAAAGATCTGCAGAACTATTGACTTTATCTGTTGGATGAAGGCGTTGGTGGATCATCACTTACTGGCTACCTTTTCTGTCTCTGCATGAGGAGCTTCAGGTGAACTCCAGCTCTGGGTTTTTGTTCTCTGCTGGAGGGAGTAGGTCTTTACTTGCCACATTCTCTGTTTGAAACTCCATGATGTACTGTGATAAACCAGGAAGAAGGAAGGAGAAGAGTCTTCTTGAATCTGTTGCTTCCAGTGTCAGTTGTCAGATTTCCCCTTGGTGGGAATTCACTGACAGTAAAACACACCACTAAGCCCTTCCAGTGGACAAGGCCTTCCTGCTTTACAACCTCATATCTGAGCTTGTATTTCAATGCCATTTATTCCACTTGACAGATTTCTGAAGAGGTTTGAAGGTCGTTCCATGAATCCTTTCAGGGCCTTAGCTGCTGTGCTCTACTTGGCTAACTGGAATGCGTACGTCTTACCCAATTTTTGTCAACTCGTAGTCTCTAACACATTACTTTATATTGAAGCTTGAAGTTTATTTTGAACATAAGTAGAAACAAAATACAAAGGTGAGCAAAAGGCAAAGAGAAACCACAAATTTAAACAGAACATTCCAGAGTATCGAAAACAATAAGTCAACCAAGACAAAAAAAGAACACAATGTTCAACTACCGCTCTGTGGCTCCTCAACAATGCTTTATGTCCGAAATGGAGTAGGAAGAAGCCAAACTTATATTGTCCCACCCCAAATTTAGATAACTAACATGTACAATCCATGAAAAAAAGAACAAGTCAGTACTAAATTACTGGAAAAGAGCTCAAGTTATAACATATATATTATAACATATTGTGCATCTATTTTTGCATAGAGCATTTTCAAGGTATTGGAACTAGATATGATTGTTTTTAGACGTCCGGGGTCTTCATCCAATCTTTATGTGCACAGGTCTTAACTCAAGCCTCGTACACAGTTTATCCAGCTCTGCTACACAACTTGCGCAGATGATTGTATTGGTATTCATCGTCCATTTGGACTTCGGCTGTTTGGTCAACTGGGCTGCACCATCTGACCACGAATCAGCTGATAGTGTTGTTTGATCTGGTTGTACATGGCCAACTGTGCAAGAGGTTTCCTTTTTTGTTTCATCTACACGTGAGGAATCCTCATTTTTCTCCACCGCAAGACAAATGAAGTTAGAGTCAGTTAAAGAGACTGTTCAGACCAGTGTGTGAACATCTCATTGAGTATTAATCTTTGACCTTCCATTATCGTCGCATTCCGCACACACAACAGTACTACTAATGAGGATACTGGGTATGTAATGTTTTAATACTTTATGTTTGGAAACTGAATGCCCAGTGGAGGGTAGGTCAGTGCTGATGGAGGAAGTTGATCTCCCAGATGTTCTGGGTCACACATGGTTTCATGGTTTCGACTAATTTCATGCAGAAGCCCAAACATTCTGAGCTCACACATAAGTAATCTGAGACACATTTACGTCTCAGTCACCACAAAAGCTGCCCACCCATGAGCGCTTTCATCTCTGGGCGTGATGTCACTGCCCCTGTCTGGAGCACCGCCAAAGGATGACAAATGCCTGTTGCATGGCACCGATGCACTTGTCATTTTGGGGGAGGGGGGGGTTGGCTGCCGGCCCCCTCCTGTGGCCTTGACTTCCATTTGGATGCCCGCAATTACATGTTTGTTAAATGTTATAAATCAAGTAAGTTTTGGTGACTTATTGCACAGTTGTCTGCAAGAGTGTAGCCATGGTCACCTGCTCAGCAAACTCCCCATATGTCATCTGTTTGTAAGGTCATACTGTCACTGCTTCTGCTACAGATGACTGGGCTCTTTGATTTGTTTATTTAATATATTTTACCCCATTGAAAATAGGGTTTTAGATGAACTCACTTCACTTTAGTGGCTGTTTATTGTCTTGCAAATGATTAAAGTTGGTGTTCTTTTTAGACTCTTCTAAAATCATGTAGATTGAACAGTTTGGTTGAATTGAATATTTATTTTTTTTTATGGTTTACTACTTCTCAAAGCCTAACTTCAGCAGTCATTGACTTGGGGACCTTGTTGGATGATGGACTAAGATTTGGTGCGATAGTACAAAGTCCTCCATTGTCATCATCCTCATATGTGTGTGTATGACCCACAGCGGTGTTTGATGAATTAATGTCCTGAAGGAGCAGCAGGAGAGTTTCACAAAATACAAGAAATGTTGAACCCAGGCTTTATAACTTCCTATATAATTAAACATGCAGATACTGGATAATAGTTCATTGCATTGTCATCCATGCCTCATCTTCCCCTCATTGCTGTCGTTTATGTGGATTTCTCTCACTTGTTAAGTTTTGTGAAATCATTGACACTATGTACATTACATTACCTAAATATGTATGTTAACGTATCCTAAGGGCAACAAAATGCAAACCCCATCTTATCATTTATTTTAAATCACAATCAGTAAAGTACACTAGCAGTCACTGAAAATTCTGGGACATGATTTATTTTATTTATGTATTCAAACCAATTTAAGTTCCAGTAAAAACACATTCCACAGCATATAAGGTGAAACAAGGTGAAAGCATTGTATTTTTATCATCAATATATAAAAAGACCAACATGACTACTGTGTGTGGCCTCTGCCACCAGTTGGATTCAGTGAAGCCAGTTCTCTGACCAGGCCATGAATCATGTCTTGATGGATGCAGGTCCATTCCCGCCCTAACACCTGGACCAGATGCTGCCTGTTCAGTGGATGTGGAACCCAGCTGCAGACCTCTATCCCAGCCCAGACTGCATCACACCAGACACCCTCTCCCATTTACCCCTTCACAAACATGGCATTTTGACAGAAATGTCAGTAGTGGCCTTTTTCATGGCTTACAGAATCAGTCCTTAAAATCTGCAAAAACCTTTTATTAACCACCAGAAGTACACTTAACCCTTTATAGTTCACTCATAGAAATACTCTGAAATTCAACATTTCAACCTTAGCGTGTTATTGGAGGACACAACAAGACTTGATTACTTCTGTGAAATTTTCAAAATTGTTTATTGTTATGTAGAAAATCATGGTTAACAAAGTTACCATATTTGGTTCTTTACCCATAAGTGGCAAAAAATAAAATAAAATAAAATAAAATCTAAGAAGTGTGTATATAAAAAGTATCCAGACACCTGTCAACATCCACATTAACCCTTTGAACATCAGTACTTACATTAGTACCATTACTTCATGGTACCCGACAAAGCAGGTACACTCACTGTTCATGCAGAGGTGGACCTTACAGACCCTGGAGACCACATTGGACCTGAGATTGTTGACTCATTGTCCTCACTGGAACCATTGCTGTCACTGTTTTGTAATGCATGCGGAAATGACCAAAAATCGTCACTTTGCCGAAAAAGGGTTAATATAGTTTGGAAAAATGATGTGCAGTGAAGTGTGATAACAATTCAGCTCTATAACAGCAAGAAAATCCCCCTCCTGTCCTCTCTGTAAAAATATGCAGAACATTTCACCTCAAAGTTCTACTGTGTTTTTTTTTTCATTTTCAGTAGAAATCCAGCGGGTCACAACCTGCTCAACAGATTTCACATCATATCAACATCAACATATACAGTAATTAGACTCTAACGTCTGTTGAAATGGAAATGCTTTTGCAAGATACGTGAATACCTTTCATCCTATTAATAACATGTTGTGAACACATCTAATTAGTCTGACTCTAAAGGTCCTCCTCTGCTAATCCTCCATTTACAGACTTTATTCTGACTCTCCTGCTAATTCAGATCCCAATTTTTCCTCTGTAAATGCCTTTATTTTATACCTTCACCACAGAACAGGAAACCTGCTGAGAAACGGTCTCAAATTGACCCAATCCTTTGAAAAATCACCTTTAAAAAAAATAAAATAAAAAATAAATTGGCAGATCTGCTCATACCGCTGCACTAACTCAAACTCTAATGTAAGTTGAGTGAAATCTTCCATCAAACACTTGTTTAATTGCTTTTTTCTATGGAGTTACATCACATCTTAGAGTTAAGAAGTGAACAGAATAAAGGGATGTGACTTTGTGAGGCTTTGTATCAGCTTTAAGGAGAAGGCCGGCTCTACATGCTCATGTGTTTTCTACTTTGCTTCTCCTCTGTCTGCATAAGTCTTCCCCTCCTTCGCAGCACTTCGCATGAAGAGCAAATGGGGCGCCTTTCAGAACCATCATTAAAAAATCATTATCATCTCTCATCTCAGCCTGACCTTTCACTCAGTAAGCAGGGCATTCATTTGGCATCAAACAGTTTGCAGCCATCTATCAATCAGTCCATCACACTATCTGTGGGTAAAAAGAAAGCAGTCTGATAAGAAAGGCCATCTGAGGAAACAATGAGAAGCAGCGGCAGAGCATTAATGGCAAAGAATTAACAAACTGAAACTCTGCAAATATTAGGCTATAGTACCAGCGTTGCAATCTGCATCTGGTTCCTAGAAGTGGGACTGTAGTGGTTCGTCTGCACATATCCCTCTAAATGCATCACACTAAAGGAAATCCAGCTTTAATAGCCTTAAGAAAAAAAAGTCTATAACAAGTTGACAGTGAGTTTTAGGAACCAACAATAGTATCTAGAGGCTGTGTTGACTGGAAAATGGATCGAAAAGTTACAAAAAACCAATTGGAGTTCACAAAAATCAGTCAAAATGAAAGAAAACAACTTGCTAGATGCAAGAAAAGTAGATCCATCCATAAACCATTTGTCAAACTAGGTAAATCAGAACAGGACTAAAACAGGAGGCTCTGAACGGCCGTTTTTTGGACCTGTGTGTTTCTTTGTCTGTTGACTTGATTTGGTCTTCATTTCCACTTCCTGAGAAAATCTGAACGTAACTGCTGACACCAATGGTCTTTGTTTTTGAAGCATTTTTTGTCAGAAGTTTGTTCACATAGTTTTTCCAGTGGTTCAGGTGCAGGGTTACAGCTTCACTAATACATTCACCACACATCCTGATGATTAGTCTACCAAAATGTCACATCACAATATATGATAACTATATCACAATTGTACAATTTAAGTCAGATTCATTCTCAGTGAGAGTTGGACTCTGCCGTAAGTGTTTGTAGTTTTATGGACAGAAATTGGAGGCGCAGCCAGGTGGAGGAGGGGGTGCGGTTTGGGGGCCTCAGGGTCACATCTCTGCTTTTTGCAGATTATATGGTCTTCTTGGCTTCATCAAGCTGCGACCTCCAACCTGCACTGGGATGGTTCGCAGCGCGGTTGAAGATTAGCACCTTCAACTCTGAGGCCATGGTCCTCAGTCAGAAAAGGGTGGAGTGTCATCTCCGGATTGGAGAAGAGTTGCTTCCCCAAGTAAAGGAGTTTAAGTATCTTGGGGTCTTGATCACAAGTGAGGGAAGAGAGAGATCAACAAGGGGATCTGGGCAGCGTCAGCAGTAATGCAGACACTATACCAGTCTGTTGTGGTAAAGATGCAGCCCAACCAAAAGACGAAGCTCTCAATTTACCTGACAATCTCTGTTTCTACCCTCACCTATGGTTACGAACTGTGGGTAGTGACCAAAAGGACAAGAATGCAGATACAAGTGGTGGGAATGGGTTTCCTCTGCAGGGTGGCTGGGTTCTCCCTTAGAGAAAGGATGAGGAGTTGGGCCATCTGGAAGGGGCTCAGAGTAGAGCCAGTGCTTCTCCACATCGAGAGAAGCCAGCTGAGATGGTTCATCTGGTCAGGATGCCTCCTGGACACCTCCCTGGTGAGGTGGTCCGGGCATGTCCCACCAGGAGGAGACCTCAGGGCAGACCCTGGACACGCTGGAGGGATTATATCTCTCGGCTGGCCTGGGAACACCCTGGAATCCCCCTGGAGGAGCTAGAGGAGGTGGAGGGGAGAGGGAGGTCTGGGCTTCTTTACTGAAGCTGATGCCCCTATGACCCAGAAGATGAAGACATATTTTTAAGATATAATTTAACTTATCCTCGACAAGTTGTCTTTGTGATGGTGGAACATGAACATGGGTTGTGAGATATACTTTGCAACACAGTTCAACTCCAAACTGAGTTTGCGACTCGTAAAGCGCATAAACATGTTCAACCATTATTCACCAACACCTTATCGTTTGTTAGAAGATAAAATCAGCCTGTGGATAGAAAAGTTAAAACACTGCATCATCTACCTAAACTCAGCATAAAATTAAATCTTTTGCATCACTGTTGTACACACGGTTCAGTTTAGGCGTAAGAACAACTTGGTCAAGGGCAAGGTGGAAAGTAATAATAAGAAAAACAGAGATATAATATATAAACATAAAGTACAAGTACATGAAAACTGGCCTCCCAAACAAGGTTCCATCATAACCATGTCTTTGATTTCCATTGTCTAAGGTTTTACATTGACTCTTTACCTGCGTAAAATATTCAACTTTTGGCCCTTTTTCTGAAAATGTGTTTCTTTTTCACATGCAGCCGTGCAAACCCCGATTAAAAATGTGGATTTGTCTTCATCCATCTTTACCACAGAGAATCTTTGTCTTGGTTCCTGCTGATGGAAATAGAGGTTGTGTGTTGAAACATACATGGAGACACATATTCTGAAAGCTCTGGAAACGTATCCAAAGGATCATCATAAAACCAGAGTAACATCTGAATATCCCTCATGTCTTTGTTGGAAAATGCTAAATTAAAAGTCCTAATTCAGTAGGTACGTCCTCCAAAATCTGTGTTCTCAGCGCACGACAAATTATACAGTGTGTCCACAACGTCTCTTTACAATTTAAAAACATTATCACAAAAGCAATTGATGAGTTATGTTCATCAGATGTGTTCTATGTACTCAGTGGTTATCAAAGTTTTTAATCACATAATGGGATCATGTGGAATCGTCCAATTTTTCTTCAATGAGAGATCAATTACTGCAAATGTTGACCTTTGACCTTTTGACTGAATATGTGTGACCACAACTGGATGACCTTCAACCAACCATCATGTTCCAGGTAGATGTTTCACCTCCACATTGGGTTCTACATGTTG
>JAPQRQ010000001.1:33307930-33319486 GCA_037367365.1 Apogon talboti
ACATAAGAACTGAAACGTCAGATGAAGATGTAGCAAATGAAAGAGCGGGTGATGAGCGAAGACAAACAGACGACGGAGGGGAGGGGAGGGGGAGAGCAGTGGAGCATGGGTAATGTGTTGGCAGCACCGGGAGAGGAGAGAGAGAGCAGAAGGCTTGTAAATGTTGGATGAGAAGTATACATGGCACTGTGACTCACTGGAGCTGCCCCAGCACTTGTGAGGGCAAGTGCTTTACACTCTGCAGCACACTCCTGTTGGTTGTGCCGTCTCTGCGAGGACACTCATTGACATAACACGCTGCCTGGAGCATCATCGCCTCCACGTAAAGCTTGACCTAATTCTGACCCCGGACCTAAAACCGGGTCTTAACGCATCAAAAGCAGACTCAGCGGGAACTCCAGGTTTCATCCCTGTTGTCCGGCGTGGATTCAGGTCAAAGTCCCCGCCATCGAAAAAGTACATACACGCATACTGTGTTGCAGTGCATTTAGGGGACGTTACACTGACTAAGGTCCAGTCAATTTATTTTATTGCCTATAAATGCTTTTGTTGCAGTATATTAGTACAGATCTACTGTTCCCATTGATGTCGTTATGTGTGCTACCGCTTTTTTGGATCACATTTTTCCTAATTCAAGGTGCTAAAATACAATGGGGATGTCACAAGGTCGCAAGACACTGGCAAAGTCATGTATGTAACAGTTACAACAAATACACTGATGGTTTTTCCTCCTTTTTCTGTAACAACAAGGTGCATTCAATGTTAGCGTGTTGAATTTTGTACTTGTTGAAGTTCAGGTCACTCTGTCATACTTGGCTATTTTTAATGTCAGGATAATACGGAGTAAAGCCGATGTACGACTGGAGAGGTTCAGAGTTCACAGCTGTCATATGCGATTAGATGAATGCAAGACAATCTACTATATTTAATCAATGTTTGATTTCTTTAACAGCTCTAAGAATGGGGGGTCAAAGAGGTTATCCTACTTGCTGAACTTCAGAAAATGAAAATGAAAGAATGTGTTTTCATTAGCTGTGAGTGAAAAGGGTGCTGCACTCCAACATCTATAACATCCAACTCCTCAAAGAACAAGTTTGATTTTTCTTTATGAACCAAGAGGGAACATCTAAATCTAATCACTAATAATAACTAGTGTCGGGATGCACTGCATGAACGGAACCTCACCAGATCATGCACATGTGCAGTAGCGTCTGTGACACATATAAGTAGAGGGAGGGTGGAAGACCCTGGAACTGGTTCAAACAGCAGAAAAATGGTTCTGTCTGTCTCCTGTAGATGGAACATTCCTCCACATTCCAGATGATTATTAAGAGTTCATACTGTTTCTTCAAAAAAAAAAAAAAAAAAAAGCAAATGGGGCGTTATCTGTAAAGGGAAGTCAGTTAAATAAGCAAACTAGTGGTGCCAGGCACAACAAACCCCGCCCACATTTGAAATTTCACCCATTATAAACAAATGGGAAAAAAAAACATTCAAAAAAATCCTAAAAAATTTTAACTTTGACCTACTTTTCCCAAAATGTAATCACATCTATTCTGGGTCACTGGCAATCCATAAACCCAATTTGGTATGAATTCAACCAATAGTTTTGCTGCTAAAGTGTTAACAAACAAACAAACAAATAAACAAATCCTGCCCCCGAAGGGGAAGTAATAAACAGAAATGTGGATCAATTACATACCAGTAACTATAATATGGACTAGAATTACATTTAAAACTGTTATATTGTACTGTATCATATAGTAGAAATACTGCATTTCTGTAAATTTAAAAAGACTGAGTCTATTACAAGTACACAACAGGTAGGCAATGTTGACAAAGTAAAAGTTCTGTTAAGTAATAACTAGTTTCTGTCCAATGAAATGCTATGAGGCTTTTATTTTGTAACTGTTAAAGAATTGTTGTGTTTGCAGAAAATGTTGTAATATACTTTTTTAACACTCTGACTTTAAATAAGGACATTTCTACTTAATAAACAGAGGAAATTAGAAATAAAGGCCTGAGACCAACCATTTTTGATGTGTGAGGTCTGTCTACGTGACTATGCAACCTTATATCTGTTGAGTTTTTTGGGGGGTTTTTTTTTGGTTTTTTTTCTGATCTTGATTCAATAACAGCTACTCTTACATGAAACAGCAACACTAAATTGTTAACGCGGCCCTGGGCTCAGTGTATTTAAAGTCAGCGTTATTTGCGAACATGCGAGCGTACGTGCCGAGTGACGACTCTGCTCCTTTCTCCCTCAGTGCTTCCAGTGAACAGAGCACACCAGACAAATATAGTGCCTCTTTTTCCTCCCATGGTTGGGCAGGTAAAATATTTAAGAGTGTTTTAACCTCTGGCTGACCCCAGAGCAGCATTACAGCAGCTTCTTAGAAAGTTCCCAGAGAGGAGGAGAGACATTTACAATTAGAGACGATGTCTGACATGTTCTTCCTGGGCTGTGAATGATTCAGAATACAGCATATTATCAGTAATATCACAGTCTGAAACAATAATATATGCATATTGTTGTTTGTGACATCCAGGAAAAGATTTTCATATAAACCACGGGTGTCAAATATTTGGCCCCTGGGCCAAAACTGGCCCACTAAAGGGTCCGATCCGGCCCGTGGGATAAATTTCTGAAATACAAAAGTTACACTGAAGATATTAATAATCACTTTAGTTCAGGTTCCACATACTGTATATATCAATATGATCTAAAGTGGGTCGGAACAGTAAAACACTGTCATAATAACCTTTAAATAATGACAACTTCACATTTTTGTCTTTTTAGTGTAAAAAAAAAAGAAAAATTACAGTAAAATATTTACATTTATAAACTATCCTTTAAAAAAATGTGAATAACCTGAACAAATATGAACAACCTGAAATGTCTTAATGGTAAGAGAAATAAGTTTAATTGTACCAATATTCTGCCTGTTATTAAATGTTTTGTGTATTTGTAGATCCACTGTGATCTGTAAGTTATAATATACATGTATAAATGATAAACTGAGGCATAATATTGTTTAAAAATACACTTATTTTTCTTAGGACATTTCAGATTCTTCATGTTATTCAGATTTTCAAGGAAACTTTGTAGATGTAAACAATTTTTAATGGGATTTTACTTTTTTATTGTTATTATTACTATACTTGTCCGGCCCGTTTGAGATCATAATGGGCTGAGTGTGGAACTGAACTAAAATGAGTTCTAATGTAACACGTGTAAATGAAAAACTACGGCATAACATTGTTAAAGTAAAATAATAATATATAAATAATGCCAGCTACAAACTGTTCTCTATCTTGAGTGAAAAAAGTAAAATTACATTATGAAAATATTTACATCTGCATACTGTTCTTTTAAAAATGTGAATAACATGAGCAGCCATGAAAAAAAAAATTATCAAGAAAAAGTGTAATTTTAACAATGTTCTGCCTCAGTTTATTTCTTTCTTGTTCACTACATGATTCCATATATCACAGGTGTCAAACATACGACCCGTGGGCCAAAGCTGGCCCGCCAAAGGGTCCAATCCAGCCCCTGAAATGCAAAAATTACACTTTAGATATTAATAATCATTTTAGTTCAGGTTCTACATACAGACCAATATGATCTAAAGTGGGTTGGACCAGTAAAATGCTATCATAATAACCAATAAATACTGACAACTCCAAATTCTTCACTTTATTTTAGTGCAAACAAAAGTAAAATGACATGAAAACATTTACATCTACAAACTATCCCTTTAAAAAATTTGAAAAACATGAATAACAATTAAAAAAACTGAAATGTATCAATAAATAAGTCTAATTTTAACACTGTTATGCCTTAGTTTATCAATTGCACATGTATATTACAACTTACAGATCACAGTGGATCTACAAATACACCAAACATTTACTAGCAGGCAGAATACTGGTAAAATTACACTTATTTTTCTTCATAAATTTCAGTTTAGTCCTAGTTGTTCAAATTATTTACATTTTTTAAAGGGTCACCTGTAGATTTAAACATTTTCATAATGTAATTTGAATTTTTTCACTCTAAAACACAGAGAAAAAATTGGAGTTGACATTATTTCTATATTATTATGTTATTAATTAACTGGTCAGATCATATTGTTCTGAATGTGGAACCTGATCTAAAATGATATAAGACAGAAGCCAATGTGATGTGTTCTATACATGTGATTAATGATGAGTCAGATGCCTCAAACACTCCTCAAAGGGTCCAATTTTAATACATGTGTGGGTACGAGCATGAATTTACCCAACGTGCAGGCTTTAATTTCACACCGATGGGCATAACTGTCAGCTCACTAAGTGCCTCTGAATTTCTGCGTCTATTTTGTGTCTTTGTTTCCCCTCGTCCTCCCTCCCAGCTCTTCATTCTCCTGTCAGTGTCTCTCGTGTCTCGCCTGCCGATGTTACTATTCCATTGACAGGTCATAATTTTACACATCAGCAGTTGTTTATCTGCTGCTTACATGATTGGGTAATAGCTAGGGACAAGAAAAGGTTCTCTAACAGCTTAATTATGTCCTCTGTCACATTGTTTAAGGAAAATAAACCAAACTGTTTTGTTTTTTTTCTCATCCATCGTATTCTGTGTATTTAATGTATTTGCGGTCGTGCTACGTTGTTGCTGTATTACTGACTGTTATAATGTCTTTGGTCATTTTCTTCAACTAATACATTATAATTCAGAGATTTTCCTTTCTTTTCATGACTTTGTTTTCATATTGACGATATTAAAACTATGAAGGAACATACTGTATATGGCAGGGGTGTCAAACTTGTTTTAGTTCAGGTTCCACATTCAGCACAATATGATCTGAAGTGGGTGGGGCTAGTAAAATAATAACATAATAATATATACAAGTAATGTCAACTCCAAACTTTTCTCTTGTTTAAGAGTGAAAAAAGTACAATTACATTATGAAAATGTTTACATCTACATATTATCCCTTTAAAAAATATGAATAACATAAACAACCATTAAAAAAAACAATTTATTAAGAAAAATAACTGATATTTTAACAATATTATGCCTAAGCCTCTGATGTGCACAGATGCTTAACAATTTACAGATCACAGTGGATCTACAAATACACAAAACATTTAATAACAGGCAGAATATTGGGAAAATTACACAGATTTTTCTTAAAACATTTCATGTTCATATTTGTTCAGATTATTCACATTTTTTGAAAGGATAGTTTATAAATTAAACATTTTCATGTAATTAAGCTTTTTTTTTTTTTTTACACCAAAACAAAGAGAACAATTTGAAGTTGTCAGTATTAATGGACAAACCCCGCCCCTTGCACATACTTTGCCCATTCTAAGTAAATGGGAAGGTTTGAAAAATTCATTAAAAATTTGACCTACTTTTCCCAAAATGTAATTATGTCTGTCACTGGCAATCTATAAACCCAATTTGGTATGAATTCAACCAAGAGTGCTGCTAAAGTGTTAACAAACAAACAAGGAAAAAAACAGAACCAAAAACAATACCCCTTGCCTCCCGTTTGGGGGGGGGGGTGCCATCTAAGGCACCTCACAATTTGATTCAATAACAATTCAAGGTGTTATGATTCAATTAATCAATGATTATCACAATATTCACAATTATAAAATTTTTTGATGCATCTTTTTTTCCCATTCAGGGTTTTTTTCTCACTCTGTGGATACTTCATACTTTTACACAAGGTCCTGATTTCGTTCATCATATCAGTGTTGACTGACAATAAAGAATCTTGAAAGTCATTCAACTATCGCCATCAAACTCTTAACGCACTTTTCCATCCACTGTAATTGATCAGACGGAGTGAGTATTCTCCCTCGTGTCAACCACCACACGTCCTGTTACGACGGTCAGCGGAGGGAGGGAGCGACCGCCGCTGAGTTTTTGTAGCGTTGAGCCAAACCGCGGCCTCGGCCACATGCAGATGAGCCCGACCTCAGGGCCTCGAATGGTACGACTGTGTGTGTGTCTGGAAGTGTCAGGAGCTGAGATTGTGGTGTGCGAGGGGACCACTGACGCATGTCCAAGCCTTGGCCACTGTCTTTCCCACACACATACACACACACACACGCACACACCGGTCTCTGACACATCCCTGAGGCCGATCAGTCCATTGTACAGGCTCTCCAGTGAGCCATAGCTTTTACATATATTAAAATGAGCCTTGGGTACAGAGCTGCCCCTGAAGACTCAGCCACGCACACACACATCAATGGCAGAAACACAATCTACACACAACCAGCAGTGTTCTGGATGTATGTGTGTGTGTGTGAGTGTGTGTGGAGACAGGAGTGTAAAAAAGCCACCAGACCATATCTGAGCCAACACTGCTCTCCTCCTCTTCTTCTGTCTCTTCTTCAACTAAAAACTTTTCTACTTGAGGGGTTCTTTAACTTTTTTACCTCTGGGAGCCCAAATAAAAGAATTTAAAATTTCACTGGGACCTAGACTTGTGTAAAAACATATTATTAGTTTTACCACGGAGGGGAAACTGTCCAGATCAGGGCCTGGAAGACCCTGTTCAGAGCTTTCATGGCTGATTTGGGTCAAAATGGTGTGAAATAATATAGAGAGTATCAACAGTAACTAAAGGTCTTTTAGCTGTTGCCAGGCTTCTTCAGAAAGTTTTGTTTTTTAAAGATTTTTGGGTGTTCATTATCTGTTTTTACTTTTCCAAATTTTACATATGTGGTAAATGCTCCATAAATAATGTAAAAGCGTATGTTTTCATTGACAAATGTAACATTTTCCTTCAAGCCATCCCCAAAACTCTCAAGTTTTCCACAAACTTATGGAAAATGGCGACCAGACATAAGAACACCAAAGGAAAAGTCTGTAGAACTTGTGCTTGTAAAGGTACCAGAATGAAAATAGTTCCACAATTAAAAAAAAACAAAACAAAAAAAATATCAAATATAGCACATGTTCATCTGAGAAAACTACAGATGTTTCACAGCTTGAAGTGAGATTCTCTTCACCTGCTGGTCGTTGGTTCTGTTTTATGATTTATTTTCATCAGTCCTTTAATGAATAAATTAAAACCAAAATAAATGTCTGGTTTCCTCAAGTTTCACTCAGGACCTATTGTTATAAAAAGACAGATACGGTCAGAGTGACGGTCCAAAATAATATGAAGGCCAACATTCTTATTTTCTTCCAGGGAATCTCCAAAACCCTTACCTTGTCTCAAACTTATAGAAACTGTCGTCACCCAGACAAACATAAAACCCAGTGTAAACCCAGGAAAACCTGCTTATCACTGTATAGATTCTCTAAATAGGTGTAAAATGTCAAAAAATAGGACCATTGTCCCTGTATCTCACCGTCACGTTCTATCAAGTATCAATACCAAGTTGAATTTTTGAGACTCAGGTCACGTTCTTTCTCTACATAGGTGGTATTCACTGACGTCACACATCTAGGGCACTAGGTCAGTCTCACTGTCATGTTTAGGAGCAAACAACTGCATGGTTGACTACGCTCGCCTTTGTATGCACGTGTGCTTTGTTAACAACCAAACTGTAACTGTGTGATATGGCTCTTGAAGTACCTGGGGACGGAAGGGGGTGGTGAGCATCAGGTTTATAGGGGTACAAGGTGTGTAATTGCCCCAGTAGGCTAGGTCCATACAGGAGGTAATAATGTATTTGTGTGTTCGTTTTGATCCTAAATATGGCGTCCCAGGGGTGGTGACATCAAGCGAATACCATCTATTAGAGTCCTGTGGTCTGGATGCAGGAGGTCAATGCCCCAATAGAAGTGGGTGGTACTTTCACTGGAGGAGAGTTCAACTAATTCAATCAAAGTCCATATATGACTTCTATCAGTGATCAATATCATCTATATTGATATTTCTAACCATTTCCATGTTATAATTATTGGTATAAAATGACATAAAAAGTATCATCTTAACATCCACATCGCCAAGCTTTATTCATTTTTGATAAAGATCGATTAAATATTTCTCTTAATGGTTAAATACATGCATTAGTATTCTTAGTTTTCTTCTTTTTGTTAGAACTTTAAAAATAAACAGTTTCCTTGGTCGTCCTGTCCCTTATTTAAACCATTATAAGTGTATAGTAGAAAATAATGAGTGAATTTCCCTTAAAAACAACAACAGGAACGCTTAAGCGCTCTTTCCTCCATGCTGTGTCAGTGGAGTCAGAATTACAGCCTGCTTTGTAGTTGCAGCTTGTTTTTACACAGCAAAGTATGAAGCCGCACAGTCAAAATCCTCCGCTTTGTTACTTCAATCATATTGACCATCTCGTACAAAGAAAATCCAAAAAATGTAGGTGTCTGAGGGCTAAGTAAGGAACATTAAAATGCAGAAACTGTTTATTTGGAAGCATTCTTCTCACTATGTTGTCTTTCTTGTCGCTTCAAAGCAGTAGGGCTACGATTGGTGGAAATATTATTTAAATTTGTTTGTGACCTACGCTCACTTATATTTGACTGTTTCACTTCCACACACTTATGAAACCCTTTGAACAGTGGTTCTCTGGACAAAATGTTTCAATAGGGTCTGTCCTGATTCGTCTAAACATCATATGAAATGTCTTAGTATATTCTTTTATTTTGCAGATTTCGTAATTGAAACATTGCTCACAAGTGTGGTCCCAATGAAGACGTCATGATAGCTGATGCTGCGTTGCTATGACAACCATTGAGGGAGCAGTAGAAATCCAATGTGTTGGAAAAACAACAACAACAACATCAGTATACGGTCGTCATACTGGTCATGAAAAGCTTTACTTCCACTGTCAGCTTCTCAAAAACACCACAGGAGTCGTGCAACAAAATAAAAACGAATGTGTTCCTAATGCCACAAATGATTAATGAGATCCACTTTATCAACAGATTTCATTTTGTTGCTGAGGCAGTTCATCCAAGTCCATCAAACTAAAAGAAAATAAAAAAACATTCCAGTATAGTCATGTTCTTGCATGACAATGGATATGTTTAATTCTTTAACCCTTTAAAACCAGTTGTATCATATTTGCTACAACAGGTTCTGAGACCTTTATCTTATCAACAAGATCAATACTTTCCTTAAAAACTTGTTTAATATGACCGATACATGTTTTCTGCCCCATGGTGGATTATCATCCCACTACAGCCAGTGAAAAGGCTTCTTTTGCCCTTTTCAATATGGCTGCTAACGTTAAATCATCCAACACATTTTGTGGGAAAGTCTTTGATAATTTTCAAAAAGTTATGTTAAGAACAACATTTATATTGTTATTCAGTTGAAAATTGAGAAAAAAAGGAAAAATATTGAAATTATGGTGCTATTCAAGGGAAATAAAAAGGCTGTAAAAAATTTTATGTAACAAAAACAACTACCTGAAATGTCCTATATTTTCAAAATGTTGCTGGTAAAATTTGTTTTTGTATCTAAAGTTAATGTTGTTTGGCAAAAGGTTGCCAAAAATGCCCACATTTACATGATGCTACTAAAATTAGTCTGATCCAGATTATTTTTTCTGCTATTGTTAATTTCTTCTATGACCTGGACTGCGTCATGGTGGACGTCAGCTTGCATCGTCCACTGTAGTCCTTACACAGCCAATTTCAATAACAACTGTGGTCTTGAGCGTACTCTAAAATTCGACTGTAAGAGAAACTTTTTTCCATACTTTATTAAGACTTTCACACAAAAATTCCAGACTTTTCAAGGTCTGGAAAACAGCATTTCAAAACTCCATACTTTTTAAGACTTTCAAGACCTGCGCAAGCACCTTGTAGTCACATGTCAAAACAGTGACCACATGTTGAAACCGCAGAGATGATGAACAATAAGCCAACAGAGATCTGAACACGTGGTCCAGTCTGTCAGCTTGATGATTCATCCTCTTCACTCTCCAGTACATCAAAACAAAACCATACCCTGCCAATAAAAAGTTTCAAAGTAGAAGAACACTTACCGGAAACAGACGTCTGTCCTGGTTGGCGATTCTTCTAAGGACCTAAAAGAAGAATAGGAAATAATCTATAAAAATATTGAGTGATGTAATGAACACTGAAGAAAAAGAAAGACGTGACTGTAACAAAGGGAAACGAGGAGTGTGTTCTCAAATGGTGAGAAATCTTTAACAATGCGTCTCATCACCGAAAGCATCTACTTGGACTCAAAGTTGGAAGAATAAAACTTGAGACAAAACATTTTTACACAATCACTTATCTATTCAGGAGATTCAGAGAAGACTTGGTGTGAAATACAAAGACAAACGCACTCAATCAACCTGAGGTGTGTGATTCAGACGGTGAATACTGCAATGGAACACAAAGCTCAGCATTGGAACCAAGACGACCTTGGACTCTCCTTTATGGACTCAAGCAGGAAAATGGATGTCCATGGTCATTTTTACACAAAACCCTATAGAACCCACCACACAGGTGGAAAAAACCTGAGAAGTGACATCATGATAACAGTAAAAGACAAAAGAAAAAAACGGTTATTGGACAAAAGTGACCGTAACTACTACATGTTCTCTGAAGGACTCTTTTATAACTCATTTCTTTGTTGTCATAAAGAGGCTGTATTCAGAGCCATGAAACATTTAGCTTAAAGTGATTTTCTATTTAGGTGTTTAATATTGTTTTTAATCTCCCCAAGAATAAATCACGTCTCAATGCATTTATCTCAATCTTAAGCATTTATTATCCTGCACATCCTTAACCTTTTATCGGGAAAGTGACTATTTTTGGTAATTTCCACACAAATTACAAGACAGTGACAGCAACAGTTCCAGTAAGGACAGTGAGTCACCAATCTCAGGTCCAATGTGGTCTACAGGGTCTGTAAGGTCCACCTCTGTATGAGCAGTGAGTGTACCTGCTTTGTTAGGTACCATGAAGTAATGGTACTAATGTAAGTACTGATGTTCAAAGGGTTAATGTGGATGTTGACAGGTGTCTGGATCAGCACTGATGTTGGTCTAATGTTCTAAAATAAATCCTTTCACCTTACATGTGTTTTCTTATATTTTTTATATTTACTTCTTGGATTTTTTTTTTGCCACTTTTTGCAAGGAACCAAATATGGTAACTTCATCGACCTTGATTTTCTACATGACAATAAAAGTTTTTGAAAAATGTCACAAAAGTAAAAAAAAAAAATTATGTCCTCCAATAACACACAAAGGTTGAAATGTTGAATTTCAGAGCATTTCTGAAGTCAGCAGTCATTGTGGAAATTCATGGCTTGAAATCACACATTGATACAGTATTTTCACGATTTTATCAAACACATAAAACATATATAGTGACGTTATATAAACAAGGTATTTCTCCACAGATGTCAGTGATAGAGTGAAGCAGTTTTGGCAGTTAAGGAAGAATATGCCTGGTGTTTTAGTTGTGTTAAATATTGGAGTATGGACTGTTTCTCAACCTCAGAACTAAACCCATAAAGACCCAAATATCCACTGTCAGCCAAAACCATCTACTGATGTAAACTGTTTAATACCTGTTGATCCACTAATCCTATCAATACATGTCAATAATTGGTG
>JAPQRQ010000001.1:33327674-33339734 GCA_037367365.1 Apogon talboti
AAAAGATGAATAACTGTATTTTACACCAATTATTGACATGTATTGATAGGATTAGTGGATCAACAGGTATTAAACAGCTTCTTTTGGTCGACGGTGGATGTATGGGTGTTTATGGGTTAAAAAGGTGATGTTCTGTCTCTTATTTGGTATAATTTTACATCAGGTTTATTTATTAATGAATAAAAAGTCAAGTCAGCTTCATCATGGTGTGATAGTAATCATTCTTTTGCAATTCCACCATTTGACATTAGTAAAAATTTGATCTCAAATGACATAAAAAAAATCATATAAATAACAGACTCTTTGTTTTTACTGATTATTTTTCTGTTAATTGTGCTTTTCCATGTTCAGTCTTATTATTTCTGATTTACAAATTGTAACCAATAGTGTTATTTATTCATTTGTAGTTAATTAATTTGCCATTTTTAAGAACTATTGTCCCTACATTGTTAAAACTCCATCTCTTCCGCCTCACTGCCCTGACATTACAGACTATTATTTCCAGAGCTCAACATTTTAATAAGGACTAATTAGAAACAAATGAAAGAAGTAATTGGCATCCTGGTAAATGAGGTTACAAACATGTAACCCTTTATCAATGAACGCTGGTTCACATTTTCTACTACTTTGACAGCCCTGTTAGGATCAGAATGCATTAATTTACCGTCATGTGTTTCATATTACTGCACATTTTATTCACAGGACATTAATGACAATAATCCAACACTCTGAATTAAATGTTGGCTGAACTGGTTTTAAAACAGTCATCACTTGTGTGGATATTTGTAAATTCATTTAAAATGACACAGAATGTACAATTATGTGGCATCATTATTATAAAACAGGAAAAATCACATAATGAGATACTCTGGTCCTCGTTAAGCGTCCGTGAGTCTCTTGTTAGTACTTGGAAGGTGTTGAGTAAATAGAGGAGAATCTGATGAGATGAGATGAGATGAGAATAGATGGGATTAGATTAGATTACATTAGATTACATTAGTTTAGATTAGATTAGATTACATTAGTTTAGATTAGATTAGATTAGATTAGATGGGATTAGATTAGATTATATTACATTAGTTTAGATTACATTAGATTAGATTAGTTTAGATTAGATTAGATTAGATTAGTTTAGATTATATTAGTTTAGATTAGATTAGATTAGTTTAGATTATATTAGTTTAGATTAGATTAGATGAGATGAGATTAGATTAGATTAGTTTAGATTAGATGAGATTAGATTAGATTAGTTTAGATTAGATTAGATTAGATTAGAGTAGTTTAGATTAGGTTAGATGGGATTAGATTAGATTACATTACATTAGATTAGATTAGTTTAGATTAATTCAGATTAGATTAGATTAGATTAGTTTAGATTAGATTAGATTAGATTAGATGGGATTAGATTAGACTTCATTGATCCCACAACAGCGAAATTCAATGGTCAAGACAACAACAGAATATATACAAAATGTATATAATTATGTTTGAAGTGATAGTTAAATCTCTGTAGGTTTTCTTACATTTAAAAAAACAATGTGATGTTTAGAGTCTTACTTTAAAATGTTGCTGAAAATATAAATCAGTGTTGGGATGAATTTGCACGACGTTAATGTTACAATGTACACCGATGAACATGAAACCACACCAATTACATTATGCAGTATCGAAAAATATGATACTGCGTCTGTCTGCTGCTATGCCTGTGTAAGACGTCTATAGTGAAATGTAATATTTTTACATTTTTGGTTAATATACAAACAAAAAGCTTGCGAACGTCTCTCATCCAATCTGTTCAGAGTTAAAAAAAAAAAAAAGTCATGAGAAAAGGTTAAAACAGAATCAGTCTCGACTAAAAGAGATTTAATGTGGTTTAATTGTTCTACCATCAGTTTTAAGCTATAGGCCAAGCAACCCAGACATGTTGAGCCTCAGTTAAACCAAATTAATGTCAAATAAATGTGGACACTGAACAAACTAAACGGATTTTCCAAGACTTAACACTTGGGCTTTTATTATCATTTGTGTTATTTATTATCCGACCAAATTTTTGTCTACAGATACAGGTGGGATGGAAAATCGCCTATATTGATTCTTTACTGAAAAATGTAACATACCCCCAAACCTCTCCAGATGTGCATCTAAATCTAGCAGCAAAGTGCAGGAACGGCATAAAAAATAGGTGAAAATGGAAGCGCAGTTTTAGTCAAACAACATAAAAATTTCATGGGGCAGTATCTGCAAATCCCATGACCCGCTGAACCACAAGCAGAGCACTAAAGCCCCCCAGAAACCGGGGGAAACCCTATTAATGTAAAGGTAAGGTAAAAAAACAAACAACCAAAAAAAACAGCCCTGGGCAAGTTTTACCTGTTGTTTGAAAGAGACACTATACAAAGGTCGTCTCAAATAAAAGGACTTTTCATGGATGGGAAATAAATAATTGATAAATGATCACCCCAAGCACATCTTTTATTATATTGTGGACATTTTTGTAGATCATTTCTGCTGTAACCTCATTTATTTGCACCCCACTGAACTCACCGGACCGAACCTTAACTGATTAAATGACTTGATTCAAACTGACGCCTTGTGGCTGAGCTCTTCTCCAAAATATTTTAATTGCATGTAATATTCTCAGCTCAATATGGAACATGTTAGAGGCAGCAGTCGTCTTTTCATGTTTGACCTCGTATTTGCACTGTTGCACAGTCATGTTCAGATTCTGCCACCACCGGAGCCGGTCTTTCTTTACATATTGGAGGGGGGGTGGAGGCTACTGGTGATGAGGATTACAGTTTTTTATTTTTTTATTTGGTTTTTTTTTCTGTCACAGTGATGTATCAAATCATTAAGAACACGACAAAGCGACCGTTCACCGGGTATGGATGTGGTTATGCACTTTAACATTAAGCTAGAGGTGAACCTGTGCCCCTGAATCCACCCCCCACCTCGGAGAAAAGACGCTCTGTGGTGATGAAACATTCATATTCACGTGGTTCTCCTCCGGTCATGACCGCCATGCTCTCACTGAAGTCAGCTGTGGAAGCAGCGGTGGGCACCGTGTCCTGCTAAACCTACACAGGGTGTCCACCAAGTCTCCTTACAATTTAACTAATGTATTACAAAAGCAAATGAATTACAGGTCGATCGATATGGGTTTTTCTAAGGCTGATTTTTAAAACTTAGGTCAGTCAATGGCCGATATCTACAGCCGATTTTTGAGGTTGATATTTAAGGTCAATTTTTTTTTTTAAACACATTGACCGTAAAATACAATTGAAACACTCAGATAATTACGATTTTTATGCAATTTATAAATGAAATTATTAATAGACGTACACATAGTACTCTTTTAACATTTATTGAACTTCAAATGCTGCCCACCTGGGTGCCTGATCAAATATCTTATAACGCATTCAAATATCGGCTTTCAAAAAAAATTAAGGCTGATGGCCGATATTGGGAAAAAAAATCAATATATCGGCCAACCAATATATTGGTCTACCTATAAAATGAATACAGGGTGCTTCAGCAGGTCTTGAAAGTCTTAAAATGTATGGAATTTTGAAACGCTGTTTTCCAGACCTTGAAAAGTCAGGAATTTTGGACTAAACTCTTATTAAAGCATAGAAAAAAGTTTCTCTCATAGACGAAGTTTAGAGTATATGCTCAAAGATAAGAAATACATGAGGAACGCATATAAAACACATTATAAAATTTCACTAACCAGTCGGTACCAGAATGATTCTAGTGAAACTTGTTTGAGTGATATTCATGCACTTTTGTGATTTTCATATGTTTTGAAAATGTTTCTGTCAGTAAAATGTAATTTACTGCCAATTATGCATTCATTCATTCATACATTTATTAAAATGCACTTTTGTACCACACACAGCAGGTACAATCTCAACCACAAAAGTAGACACACAAATAAAAGTACATAAAGTCAAGGTCTGGGGGAAAAATATCCAGTTTTGAAAAGTCTGGAATTTCTATTTGGATAAAGAGCAAACACCCTGCTTTACAATTTAACACATTTATTGCAAAATCAAATGAATTGACAAATCTGTGGAAATTACCACAAAATGAAAAGTAGATATTGAAGTTCTTTTTCCCTCCTTTAATCCACCTCTATATGGGACCATTAGTTGTATGAACCACATCCAGACGGTCCTGGGTTTGTGTCCATGTTGTCTGTATCATGTCCTCATCAATGGGGTCAATGACATCAGTGATGTTTGTCTTCAGGTGGTTGATGTCCCCTATCTTTGTTCCATCCATATCTTTAACATAACCCCATAGACATAAACCCAGGGCAGTGATATCTGGAGGACCAGGTGTCCAGGGGATTGGACCATCCCTTCACATCCACCGCTGTGGAAATGTTGGATGTAGAACCACCAACATGATGGTTGGTTGAAGGTCATACAGTTGTGGTTCCACATATTCAGTCAAAAGGTCAAAGGTCAACATTTACAGTTATTGATCGCTCAATAAATAATATAAAAATATATAAAGTTTGATCTGTGTCTAGAGTGAAAATAAGGAAAATTACATAGATTATCTTGTATCACTTATATTTCAGAAGATATTTCAGGGTGTTCATATTTGGTCACGTTATTCACATTCTTTGTGAAAGAATAGTTTGTAGATGCAAACGTTTTAGTTTTTTACACTAAAACAAAAAGGAGAGAAATTGTTGGAGTTGTCATCATTTATAGATTATTATGATAAACGGAATATTTTTGTCAGTATGTCACCCCATGAACTAAAATAATTTTTACATCCTTCATTGTAAATACCGTCAGCGTAACTTTTGCATTCCACGGTTTCATTCCACAGACCAGATTAGAGCCTTTGGTGGGCTCCACCTTTGACACCCCTGGTCTACCACATTGTATTTTGTGTTACTGCTTCGCCAAAAGTCCGTGGTGAGATCATCTGAACTCCAGTGACACATTTAGTGATGACAGACTCTGATGATTCAAACCAAAGACATTTTTGATGCACTGGTTCTGAAAAAAAACTAAATCTGACTCATCGTACATCAGAGTTCAGGGTCCGGTTCAGCGGCTCATAGACCTACAGCAGCTGTAAAACAACACCTTAAAACCAACTCTAAACTCAGAATGCATTGGAGCTGGATCATCCTGATCACCCTGAACCATACCTTCAACTAACAAGCTACTGACAAGCAACTCATTTTAGCATTTATAACAGTAAAAGCGTTCCTTAAGCAAGCAAAGTCATTGTTTATGTGTCAAAGTCCCAGTGAATGCAGATTTACTGATGCTCTCATTATCTCCATGCCTACAGTTTAGACAATGTTTGTTAGAGCTGCTGAATATAAATCTGTGTGTTAAACTCCTTTATGGGATGTAAAAGAAAGTTTAAAAGCCATTGAAGCTGCATCATCAAAGCCGTATTTCTGTTTTGTTCAGTTCAGCCGCTAGTGATTATTTATTCATTTATTCATTTTTAATATATACATATATATTTATTTAATGCAAACAGTCTTAACAACAAGACTCTAAGTTACATGGAAATCAAGACACTAGTCACTAAAAATGTGTAGGTTGAAGCTAGGGCTTATTACATTGACTTTTTAAAGCAGCAGGTCTTTAGGTTATAACAAACAAAGCACTCTTTTTATCTTTCCCCTACAGTTTCATAAATAGTTTTCTATAGAAATAAAAAGAGACAAAAATAATATTGCAACACGCATATATAGTTCACCACCTTTTCCATGAACATTATTACCTAATGTATGTATACTGAATCACACATCCTCATTGGTTTGTGGAAGCCACAGTTTACCCTTTAATATGTATTTGTACTGGACACTCCAAACAACCTCTAACACCGTTTGGAAGTCAATTATTCTGTGCTTTATACATTATCTATGCAGGTTCAGAATCAAACAAGTCATGAAATTGTAATCTATGTAAATTATTAAGAAATACGGTATTGGTTGGTTCTTATTGAACTGACTGGTTCTTATTGAAAGTTACTAATGCAACACGTTTCCATGCTGACACCTATCACGATTTTTATTAAAAGTTTAGCAGCACAAAATTTATCAGAGGTGACCACTTTTTAATTCTCTGTAAATGGAAAACTCTATCTAAGTAGGTTTATGATGATTTCTTAACATCTGCCCAGACTAAAATGTTCAGTTGTCCTCAGAATGACCTGTAGCCAAACTCACTAGCCTAGCAATGCTAATGATCAGCTATAATACAACTCTGTATAAAATACATTTAATGGATAAATAAAGATTAGACAGGGCTTTTATTTTCTTTATGTCAATCTTTGAATCCCCTAAAAAAAATAAAAAAATTAGACGAGATGACATGATGAACAACTGCAGCAGTGGTCATTATGGTTACGAGGCTTGTCAATAAAACATCATTACAAGTTTACCTGCAGTTTCTGCTATTTCATAACAGTTATTCCAGCATTTTCCAGTTGTTTCTTTATCTCTCTGATAACATTGAAAATGCCATAGATGCCAAGTGCTGAGCTTGACAGACATAGCAACAGTAACTAAAGGGGGCGGAGCTTCATTATTTGCCACTAGGCTGAACACGGTGAAACACTAACAGTGACTGACTAAACAGACTGACTGACTTGACTGAGAGTGACTGACTTGTCATTGCACTCGTCGCATTTGTTGCATTCGGTGCATTGGTCTTCGTCGTGTTTGTGGTCGTCTTCGTTAGCATTTTCTTCAAACATCTTCTCCAATGAAACTACTGGTCACATTCAGTTACATTTTTTTATGTATCTTCCTTGGGACAATGTCCACAAGGTTTGGTCTCAGTTTTGAGAAATTTGGATTTTAGAATTTTTGACGAATTTTCGAAATATAAAAAATTTGCCTTTACCTATAATGGTCCATGTTTTGATGGTTTATAACATGTAAATGGTTAGAGATATCAATATAGTTACTACTGAGCACTGATAGGAAATCATATATGGACTTTCATTTGGGCCCGTGACCTTTTGACCTTGAGTGACCTGGAAGGGTCAAACTCAAGGTCACCAAAGTCTAGATTTCAACAATCTTTTTCTCCAAAACTACTTGTCAGACTCATTTTAAATTCTATATGTACCTTCCTTGAGACAAAGTTTGTTCACAGTTTTGACAAATTTAGATTTTTGAATTTTTTAAATATGAAAAATGTGTCTTTACTTATAATGGTCCATATTTTGATGGTTTATAACATGGAAATGGTTAGAGATATCATATAGTTCCTATTGATCACTGATAGAAGTCATATATGGACTTTGATTGAATTAGTTGAGTTCTCCAGTGAAAGTACCACCCACTTCTATTCAGACATTGATCTCCTTCATCCAGACCACAGGACTGGAACATAGAGACAGAACCTGACAACCTCACACATTCAACTGGGGATTGATTCTTAATAGAACATGCTGATGAGATACAGGGACATTGGTCCTATTTGTGAGAATACACAGTCATCATATAGAGCTCATTGTTGAACAGAATAGGATGAGAACGTAGATATTCTCCGAAAACTTGCATCACCGTCTGAATGGGGGCGAACGCAGCCTTGAAACAGCCCAGTGAACCCAGCACAGTTGTACGAGTTTATTTTAATACAACTGTCTCTTTGTATCTGCAGTAAAAAGTGCTTCCATCTCGCTCTCTAAAGTTGTCCCCGGATCTTTGAACATAAATGATGTAAAACTAACTTTTACCTCGTGTTGCAGCATGGCTTAATGGAGCGTGCTAGCCCCAAAAATACTGGACTGGCACCAGTTCGGCATGTGTTGGCATCGCAGGGAAGATGGACTCCAGTCGTGAAAAGGAATGGAGGAGCTGTCTTTGTAATGTTTGGGATCCTGAGCCAAGCCATTTGACAGTCGTCGTGTTTAAAAAATGGCATGGGCGGGTGGGCGTCTGAAATGCCCCCCCACAGCGGGGGTCCCTTGAAACAATTACTATAAATGTACGGCAGGAGCACTTTCCTCTCCATACGAGATTTTTATAACTTCGCCAATGAAGTTCGAATCCAGCCAACTAATTTGTCTGGCAAATTAGCTTTAGCATGTCTCGCAGCGTGATTCGACACTTACAACAATTGGAGTCAAATTGTTTTTTTGCATTTGTGCGTCTGGCGTCGTGATGAATGGCTCGTCTGAAAATGGGGAAGCGCCGTTTTAGCTATCAAATTAAATGGTTTTTAATCAGTTGGTGTTTTTAATGGCGGCTCGATGCGGGTTCAGTTGTGCTCAACATTGACAATAGCAGGAAACAAATGCGGCAGCTTTGTAATTGAAATTGCTGTGATACCTCAGTTAAATAGTGTATTATGATGGGGTTATTTTGGTTTGTTCACTCGCTCAGTTTGATAATAATGTTTTTTGGGTTTTTTTTTTTTCGTTTCTAGAGGGACTTTGGAATTGGTTTGGGATCGTCTTAATGGACATAATTTTGCGAGAGGATATGTGTAGTCGGAATTGTACTTGTGTGAACACGGCAAAAAAAAAAAATTAAAAAAGCAGATAAAAAGGGACTCCCTGGCTTTTTTCAGGCTATAACATTAAAGTTAGAATTATTTCATAATAAACTTTGGAATTTTTAAGGTTGTGGGAGTAAAACAGGAGGAAGTGGAGCAACTGTAGGACTGAGCTGCAAATTAGTAACGCACATCATGCACCATCGTGTAAAAATACTATTTTATGTAAGTGATAAAGTCATACAATCATAATATACAACGTAAACTGATATGAAAATAAAACGTATTACAACAGAAAAGGCCATGTCATAAATAAATCCCGTAAATAAGAGTTTTAATATTGAAGCTGGCAGATGCTGAGGTGCTTTTATTTAACATGAATAATTATCATATTTCATGAACTGACAGTATTTTGTTTTTATTTCACTCTATCTTCAATCTTTAACACTAATGGAGTAAAATTGGATTCTATTTGCATCTAAATACAAACATGAACCAATAAAATAATGTGTATAAACCACGGTTTGCCACTGGCTTACAGATTTTTCCCTAAATTTGTTTTATTTTTTCAATAAATATACACTATTTGACATCTTTTTCAAGCAATGTTACTATTATTGCAATTATTGTTATTTGTCAGCCTGTGTATTTGATTCTGAAAACAAAGGGTAGCTATAAATAAACTCTAAACTTAAAAGCAGAAGTTGTTTAATGCATTCTTAGATCTTTTAAACCCTGTGCATCACGTTGTACATTTAATTCATGTTAAATACAGTCACATTTTATTTTTCTGTTCATTTTATGAGGGTTCTGTGACGGTATTGAAATTTTTAGGTCTTTCATTATCATTTATCTTTATTTATGTATGAAACTTTTATCTTATCCATTTTACTTCATGTTTTTGCATTTTTATTTTATTTGGTTTTATTCCCTAATTCCAGTGGTTTTGATCCACTTTAATGGTTTGTTTCCGTTTTTTTTCTAGTTTCTACTCCTTAGGTTTTTCACTCTCCATGTAAAGATTTAACCATTTTTTTTATCATTCGAGTCCCCTAAAAGTATTCTTCTTCTTTTTATAATTATTGTTATTAGTAGTAGTATTACTTTTTTGTTTCAATCTTATATTTATCTTTTATCGTCATGCTAATTTTCATTACTTAATTATATTTCAACTTTATTGTAATATATTTTATTCACATATATAGTAATAATTTCATTTTGTAGCTTAAAGAATAACTATTTGATATGATATGATTGGGTGTGATTATTTACTTATTTATTATTACCTTTGGCTAAGGAAAATCAAGAAGAGTATTTATTTATTTTTTATTATATTTTAGTTCTGTTCCAGACATGGGCCTGTTGAAGCAGAAGCTGTCAATGAGAAAAAACAGGTCATTAACGAGAACAGAATACAATAGTATAGAATAAACCAGAATAGAATAGAATAGAATAGAATAGAATAGAATAGAATAGAATAGAATAGAATAGAATAGATCTTTATTGTCACTGTTTTGGAAATAATGAAAATCAAGTGCAAAAAAGACTCTACAAGAATATTACACAAAATACTGAAAAATATTGGTAATATAAAAAAATACAGAGATAAAATATTAAATATACAAATACTATTAATTACTACTAACATATACAATAGCTAAGTCTATACTACAGATAATATGTTCAGCAAATAAGGATAAATACAGGTAATAAAGGATATATACAATTAAAACTGCACATACACATTATAAGGTGTAATTTACATGGGATAGATGCAAATGATAGATAAAAAGGACAAATATTCACCCTTAGTCTCAGACAAACCCACACAGACTCGTAAAGTCCAGAAACTTTTCCTCAATAGACACCAGAGGATTGAGCAATAAAGTGAAATATTCATGGAGTTGCTTCCCCACAGTAACTCTGGCGTCTGAACACAAGTGACAAATTCATTCTTTCTGGGTCAGAGACGAGAGAAACGGTTGATTGTGTAAATAATGGATCATGTCCTTGTCTCCTGGCTGTCTGAACGCATTTAGATTCACTCCCAGCTGATGGTAATATGATGAGTGTGAGGAGGACGACGGCCACCCATTAGCATAAACACACAATCAGCCTCAGCAATGACGCGTGTGCACACATGAACGCACACACACACACACACACACACACGGTCATGAGACGTCGACAAAAGTCTGTCAATAAAACAAACTGTTTCTAGATTAAATTTCAGCTTTGACCTTCAGCAGGTGTGAGAGGAGCTGAAGTTTCCAACACCTCCATAGTTGTTTATTTGTAATATTTGTACAGATTCAGTCTCATTTTAATATGTATTTATTTTATTTTATTTTATTTTGTTTATGTTTTTTGTTTCATTTAATTTAATTTTATTTTGTTTTATTTTATTTCAAGTTTTAAACCAATGCTTTGAAATATTACATGCAACTACAGTTACATAAGTTTTTTGTTGCAGGTTGTGTGTAATTAGTCTTAATGATATAATTTATCTTATAACTAAATCCCTTTTGCGTTTTTTATGATTCTTTCAAAGCTGCTCCTACAGAAAAATCCTATTTTTTTTATCAATATTAGTATTTTTCTGCTAAAACAAACCAGAAAGTCACAAACCAAAGTCGTGGATTCCTTTTAATTCTTATTTGTTAAATTAAAATAGATGCATTTTCCTTCATCGTTCAGTTCAGTACAGTTACATTTATTTACCAGTCCGTTCTTTGAGGAATATTGAGGAAAAACTCCCCAAAAAAGACTTTCAGTCGAGAAAAAACAGTACAAACCTCAGATAAACATTCAGAAAATGTACACTTATGAACTGCAATATCGAATCAATTAATCGTCAAATATTAAACCACTCCACAACTATTTTGGTCATTTTGTTTTTAAGGAAACTGATCCTAAATTGTCAAATTGCAGCTTCTTAAATCTGAATATTTCCTGGATTCTTTAAACTGAGCTGAACTTGTTGTGGATCAAATACAGATAAGATGTTCTAGAAACCAAATAAATAATCAAACATATAGTAATTAGTATTATTTCAAAGTCAATTATTGTTGAATCATGTAAAAATTATCACAGTAATATATAATAATAATTGGATTGAATAGTCAGATATTATAATAAATATATTAAACCCTTGAATTTGTTTTTATTGTATTTATAATTTTAAAAAAAGTCTTTAAATACATCTCAGAAATGATGGTGTTTCAACAGATTTTTTTATTTTTTTTAAATTGTATTCAGTTTTAGTAGATAATACTACTTCATCTGAATCTAAAACTTCATCTTCAGATTCATAGATTTCATCATTTTGTTATTTTGTCCAAATCCAACTCATCACACACATTATTTGTAATGTTCACTTTATTACATTTTTGTCCCATTTTTATTTTGTATCTACAGTTTGGAAATATTCATTAAACCATGTGTGATTTCTGTAGAAGTTCAGCGTGTTCACCTTCACCACTGGAGTTTAGAATAGTATCTATCTATCTATCTATCTATCTATCTATCTATCTATCTATCTATCTATCTATCTATCTATCTATCTATC
>JAPQRQ010000001.1:33369996-33380621 GCA_037367365.1 Apogon talboti
TAACATTTTTACTACTGATCAAATATTGGCTCTCAAAAAACATTAAGGCTGATATTGAAAAAAATCAATATATTGGCCGAATATATCGGCCGGCTGATATATTGGTCTACATCTACTCTGCAGAGCACATGCCTGTGTCAAGGTCCCCACACTCCTCTAATTCAATCAGACACTCTATCTCACACGTCTCAGGTTTTTCAGCTGCCATTCCTGTTTGTGGATACTTCCAAAGTTCGGCGGTTCGCCCTTGGCCCATGTCCTTCCCGTCTACCAAGTTTCATGAAAATCACTGCCGTGGGTTTTGCGTAATCCTGCTGTCAGACAAACAAACCAACAAACAAACTGACAGACGTGGGCGATTACATTACATGCTTGGCAGAGGTAATCACTGGACTTATCCTTTAATCACTGGCCTCGTTCTGTCCCACTGATTTTTCACATGTGCTGTACTTCTCACATGTGCACACCAACGCCAGCCTTCACCTGGATCTGTGGCGCGTTGACAGAGGAGTAAAGACTCATGCTCAGTCACTTTCTATGCACAAATTTAAACACACATATATTTGTGTATTTTTTTGTCATAGAATCAACAAAGAGACTGAGATTGACAACTAAACCTCTGTAGATTTCACCTAGGCACCACTTTGAGCTTAGTGTGTTTTCTTACATCGGTGTGTATTTTATTCCAGTTATATAGCCTGAACACTTAGCTGCACCATTGAAGAAACAGGTCGTCTTTGAACAAACGGCTGTTACACCATCAATACCAACACACACCATGCACACATGCACTTATTAATACCCACAAACACATAGACAAACACAGTTACACTTACTATTTTTTTTAATTTTCTTTTTTAAATTTGGTCTCTGCAGACTTGTTTGTGTTTGTTTCATATGTGATATCATGGAAACACTTGAACTGCATGTGTTGGATGGATTTTTTTCTTTTTTTCAGTTTCATGGATGATGAAAAGAAAAATGTTTTCTCTATCAATGACCAACAATAACAAAGAGCTGCACATCTGAGGGTATCGATGTGCATCATTTTAACCCTTTACCCTCTGACATGTCTATGATGAGTGTTCTGAATGTATGATTTATTTTATATTATATTCACAATATTCATAGTGAGAGTAAGAAGAAAATCTTAAAATGTATAAATTTTTCATGGTCACTGTCAGTCCTTTCTTCATCTTCTCCTTCTTCTCCTTTTTCTTCTCTTTCTTCTCCTTCTTCTTCTCCTTCTCATCCTTCTCCTTCTCCTCCTCCTCCTTCTCCTTCTTCTTCTCCTTCTCATCCTTCTCATCCCCTTCTCCTTCTTCTCCTTCTTCTCTTCCTCCTCCTTCTCATCCTTCTCCTCCTCCTTCTTCTTCTCCTCCGTCTCCTTCTTCTCCTTCTCCTCCTTCTCCTTCTCCTCCTCCTCCTCCTCCTTTTTCCTTCTTCTCCTATTTTTAAAGAAGCAAACAATCTGGATTATCATGGTGGCTTAAATGAATGATTTCTTCTGCTGCTTCAGAAAAACTGGAATAAGTAAACATGATACATTCTTGAAAATGATAAATGATATTGAAAAATCATAGGTTGTTCCCTGTTCTTTTTCTTTAAACTCCCTTTTTTTTGGGGGGGGGTTGTTGAAATGTAATAAAAAGAAGCTAAAAAAGTAATAAGTAAAATGAATAATTACCATAATGCGTATTATGTCTGACTCCCCTCCATTCTACCACATTTACTACTGTTTTTGTTTTTGCCTGTAGCCACGTATACCTTTCACCGAGAAAGGTGTGAATGTCAACAAATATATAAAAAATAAAAAGCACAACTGACTTCCTTCAGGTTAATTACAGTATAATGTACTTTTTTTCCCCCCCTAAATAATGAAGCATGTCACATTCCCCTGTTCTCCTGCCTTAATACTGATAAAATAATCACAGCGGTAAGTGTAGAAAAAGCTGACATGTTCAACTTTATCACATCAAACGGCATTTAGAGAAAGCCAAGTTTTCCACCGTACCATATCAAAACAAACAGAACCGCTTTGATAAGACACATGTACCTAGACTTCCCTGGCTGTCAAGCTAATGGTTGTTTTAGAGTCTAACATAATCATTATTTTGCTACTAACGCTTGTAAAAAGTGTCGTTACATGTATGTTTAAAACTCCCAAACCCATCACATAGTCTGGAAATATGGATCAATATGAGAGCAGACACATATTAATGTCTCTGTTCAGAGTGGTAGGGAATAAATCACACACTTAGGCCATTGTTTTGACAGTAGTGGGAATAGCTGCATCGAGATGAGCCATCTGCAAACTCCTGCATCCATGAAAGTACAATTGGAGTGTTATTCCATTACACAGCATGTTGAGGTAAAAATGTGTTGTTCACCTTGATGTCGTGTTGGAGACGTGCCTTTCGAGACCTTCTCTCAACAGCTGTTCATTTAACATCTCACCGTGGCTTTTATTTTGCTCAGTGTTTTACTGTGCAATAATTAGAGCTGATCTACATAAAGTGCTGCAGCAACTTACTGCAGACGGGTGATAAATGAAAGGAAATGTTACATCTCGGATTAAAAATGGCACTTTTATTCTCATAGGTTTACCAGATCTGATTTCTCCTTTGCGTTTACACCTGATGCTGTTGGCGCATAATCCATTCATTTTAATTTTAGCATTAGCAGGACATTAGCAAACTCCCCTTCATGGTTTTATGTTTCTGCTAGTGCCCTGTTAAGACCCAAAGCAATAACTGATCTAAACTGTTGATCCACTAACAGTATCTTAAAGATGTAATACCATTATTACAATACCATACTTTTTTCTTTCTTTCTTTTTTTTTTCTTTTTCCCAAGAATAATTCTGGTCTCTTCGGTTTTAAAACTTCTGAAGTGTTGGCGTCCGTCTTTTACCCACCACCAACTAAAGGCCCTACTGATCTAAATCGTTTAATAACTTTTTATCTACTAATCTCATCAATGCATGTAAATAATTGGTGTAAAATACAGTTAATCATCTTTTCAGTGCTATCAGATATGACCCAGTAGTTACCGTGGAAACACCGTCATCTTCTACAACATTGATTCACCAGTAAAACCCATGGAGTTGGATCAATGACAGTGGATGGACACACTGGGTTTAATACATATTTATTCATTTTATTGTTTTGACTATTATTATCATTTTTTAGCTCAATTATTCATTGGATAAAATATACAAAAACTTGTAAAATGAGACTAAAATAAGCAAAATACTTGAAAAATAAGGACTTTTTTTAAAACAAAAAATCCTTGAAATATGACATAAAAGTGAACAGATCCATCTAAAGTGAGGAGAAAATGAGCAAAATACTTATAAAATGAGGTGAGTTGATCATTTCATAACATCCAGAACCCTGTATTTAGTCTGTTAACCTTCAAAAACCAAAAAAAAATCTACTGAGGTGAACTGTTTAATACCTGTTGATCCACTAATCCTGTCAATACATGTAAACACAGTTTTTTATCTTTTCATGGTATGACTCATTTGGACGTTCAGAGGCTCCATAGTTACCATGGAAATACTGTCATCTTCTACAACATTGATTCACCAGTAAAACCCATGGAGTTGGATCAATGACAGTGGATGGACACACTGGGTTTATGGTCAGATAATGATATATTTTATTGAAAAAGTCACTTTTATGCAGTTTTCTCTGTTTTTGATATAATCACCCTCAACTTTAATCTGAGCTTTAATGAACATCAGTCAATTAAATACATTAAAATACATGATTTATGCTGATAAAATGTGAAATACAGAGAATAATATTATAATAAATGGTGATATTTTGTTTTTGTATCTGACTCTAAACTCTGCATTTGTGCATCATTTTGGACTGACATTATCACAGTACTTACAATATCTGGATTGGCATTTTTCTGGATAACTGTTTCCCGACAGAGTAACGCTGGACTAAACCCAAATACTTTTCTATGAATAGACGAAATGTAACTACAAATGGACTCAAATAAACATACCAACCCAGTGGTCTGTGATGATATTAATGCTACAAACCTGTATGTTTATCTACTACTGTAATTACACTGATAAACAGGGCATTTAGAATTAATTTCAGCTGTAGAGGAAAGTTATGACAGCACTCTTTTTTAATAATTTTTTAATGACACCATCTGCATGAGTCCTCAGAAAAGTAGATCATATGACACAGTAAAACTGATTGTAGTTTGGTTTGTAAGGGCCCTTTAAAAACAAATACAAAGAAGGATAAAAAAAACTACAACATACAGACAAGGCGACAAAACACAAAATACACTGCAACAACACAAACAGTCAGCTCGCTCACCCACTGCCACCCACAACCTCAGCTACTGAACTAGAAAAACAACCAAATAATGCATCAATTCAACAACTACACAGAGCTAAGAAAGCAACCAAAACAGAAACAGGATGTATTAGCGCCCACTAAAAGAAGTAATACATCTTAAAGAAATGAGAGATTATTCCAGTCAGATGGAGCTTTGTACTGAACGACCGATTCTGGAAACAGGAAAAAAAACACAGACGCGTATTTTTAAGAGGATACGAGGATGTACATGGGATTAGAGCAAGAAAGATCATCGAAATGGACAAAAAAAAACAAGTTAAGTTCAGACTACACTGTCATACTAGTTTCATCTTCCTTCGCTGTTGCCTAGCAAGTCGCTAGAGCCACATTGAAGGTGGTCTCATTATAGTTTATGCTGCATTGCTGACCAACCACAGTGATGGAACACTATACCTGCATTGGAATACAATATACTAGAGCCATGCTGAGTTGAGCTGAGCTGATACCCTCAGAGGAAAAGTGGTATGGTGTTTGTTATTATAGAAAAGCATAAAATGAAGTTGTCTGTAAATTTGGAGCTGCAGTCTTTGTCATATGTGGATATAAATGAACATTATGGATATGCAACAGACCCATCTTTACACTGGGTCTTCTTTGTCCAGTGAGCATCACATCAGTTACCACATAACAAATATCATAACATTATCCTCATAGCATAACTGCCTAAGTCATCTACTATATGGACAAAAGTATGTGGACACGTTGAATCCAGGTGTTTCTTTTCTAACAGGGGTCTGGGATACAAAACAATAATGACGAATGTCATCATATAGTTTTATATTGGGATAAATATCATGTCATTGGTTAGTTTGGTTTAAATTGTTATCTTTGTTTCCAGAATGCCTCAGAGATGGATTTTACTTAATTTCTCTCAACGTTGATTTTGTTTCTTGTTTTTTTTAAATCCACGACTATGATTTTAAATGTTCTACCTCCAAATTTATAAAATGTTTTTCATGTTCTGACTGTAAATAATAATTTTCTACCACAAATAACCATCTGCTTTCTTCACATCTCACAAGGAAGAAAAATTGACCAAATATTGATGTGTATAAACTATATGGCCAAATATATTGTGACACATCATGTCTACACCTGTAAAATGTCCTGTTCATGAGGATTTATGATATGAACATCAATATTAACAATCAATTTGATAGTTTTATCCCAATATAAAAGCATATTATGACATTTTTAGTTATTGTTTTGTATCCCAGACCCCTGGTAGAAAAGAAACACCTGGATTCAACTTGTCCACATACTTTTGTCCATGTAGTGGATGACTTATGCTGTGAGGCTAACAATAAGACGGCTGTAATTCCTCACTGGATACAATTAGAATTAGGACCAGGAACCAGCTTCATTTAAGCCACTGCTTCACAAGATCAGGAACTAAATAAACAAAATTGTAGCTGTAAATGTACATCACACCACAAAGCGTATTTTTTAATATGTCAAGTCTGTTATACTGTGTTAATCTTTGTTGATACAGTATAGATTGTGCCTTCAATAATAATGCAGCAGGGTGCCACTTTGGTGTCCAGGATTAGCAGGGTTTACTCACTCCATTCATTAACTCCCAGGTCTGTAACGCCATGACACAAAGCACACATGACTTGGGTTGTTTTCTCCACATCAAATACTGTTCAGAGGCTTAATCATCTCCCATGATGGTAGATGACGATGCGGCAGACGTGGTCCAGTGTGCCCACCTGTACAGTGTAAGGATAACATAGTTCCACTAACAACACAGATAAGATTACTGGTCGAAATTTAGAAGGAAAAATAAGATCCCACCAGTGCTATGTTCTTCTGTCAAGAGCCAGACTGTCATTTGAAGCTCTCCTATAATTATTACCCCCCCCCACCCCTCCTCTACCTTGACTAACTGCATGAATGCACAGTGACGAGTCTATTCATCGTCCAGAAAGACATGATTCATTTGACGAAACACTACACTTCTGCTTTCTGGCCAATTCACTTATTGAATGGCGTTTCACGCTTCACTTATGTCAGACTGCACATGTATCTGCCATTTGTTCAGGATGAGATGGATTTAATGAACCATCACATTTCTTTTTCTGCCAAATAATCTTTGTCATTTATAACCAGTGGTTAGACTATTGTTGCCTTGTTCTTATTGTATTGTGTTTGCTTAGAAAAGAAATTAATTAATCTAAGTTAATCCAATGTAGCAAGTATTACATAAGAGCCAAATTACTTTTTTTTTTTTTTGCTCTATTGCTCCTCCTCTACATATTGTATGTAACATTTTTGGAGCTTTTAGCAACTGATGGATAGGAATGAACACAATTTTGTGAATAATTTTGAGAATAACTAGGGCTGTGAGATTGAGTTAAAACTCATGTAGTATTGCAGTTTGAGCTGACTTTGCTTCTAAATAAAATGCATGGATTATTCATTTGGAAATGTGGGATGTAAACTAAAATGAAATGAGGTGCTGACCCATGCAACCATAGAAGTCATCATTTCAGTTGTTTTACCTTGTGTATTGTTTTATGACGCATCACATTTTGTGTATTTTGTGTATTTTTCACCAGTTGTCAGTCTAAATACTAAAACTTTAATACATTTTTGACAATAGTATAACAATAACTATAACAATAATACATAACAACAATAATAGTTTAACAATAGTAATTCCATTTTGTTTGCTTTACACAGAAAATTGATTTACTCAATTTCCAAACTATCATGGCAAGTTTTTTTTTTTCTTTTCACCATAAATCCTGAATGTACCTTTCAGCTGCAGTCAGTTGTGTTTTTTTTTTTTTTTTTTTACAGGCTGATATCATGATTGTCATTGGAATTCAGTGAACCGTGTTGCGTATGTAATTTAAACGTTTTTCACTGTGACATTTCCACACAAGTGGTTCAAGTGTTTAATTCACAGCTACCGTCCTTGCTTTTAGTCTGATTTGTTGGAGCCTATAGATGTGTAAAGTCGTTCATTTTATTTAATATATCTTTCATGTTCATTCATTAAAGGAACAAAAGCCATAGGGAGGCACTTTAAGACTACAGCAATCAAAGGCCTTTGCTGATGAGAATCCAGACAGTTATTAGCAGGGTCTCGTTAGCATATTGTTGATGCTATTGTGCTCTTAATTGCTAATTAAGGGGTAATTGCTAATTGCATTGATTGGATCTGTAATTGATGCGTAGTGATTTTCTTAGTACAGAACTGAAGTGAGTGTGTATGGGTTAACTTGGCAGAAGAATTTGGAGTTTTTATTGGGTTGGCAATTGGAAAAGAAAAATGCTTAACATATTATTTTGTTTTATTATTTCTGTGTTTTGTTTTTGTCTAATTGCTAAAGTTTTAATTTATTGTTATCACTGATCTTTGAACCTGTTTTTCATTATGGTATGGTGTGTGCTGCTTGACCTCTTGGCCAGGTTGTCCTTGTAAAAGAGATCTTGATCTCAATGGGATTTTATGTGATTAAATAAAGGTTAATAAAAAACTAGCGCATTGACCCATGGGGAACCATGGGTTCTAGATCCTCTGATTCAGTTCATTCCTTTACTTTATTTACTTTCTTGGTAAATTCCACCAGCAATAACCTCTCAGCTGGCGTGTTTGTTTCTGCACATGTAATTTGACACCATGGCAGCTTGGCCCTATTGCCATAGCAACCTGATTGGCCATTGGGAGGCCACTGTATTCCAAAATTACTAATATCTCCCAAAATATTGGCCCTATCAAATTGCCGTTTTCTCTTGTCTCTTCCTTGACCACATATACATAAGTATACATGTCAAACTGCAGCAGTCAGCTCTTTCCGGATTTTGTGTGACTCCCCAGACACACAGAGAAACACCTGAATACTTTTGCCCGTATAGTGTATGCCTTGGGCAATTATTAGGGATGTCCTGATTTGTTCTAAAGATTGGTATTGGCTGCTGATCTGGCATTTTTTAGACGATCGGATCGGATCAGATTTAGTCATGTGATCAAGCCAATCCAGTTTTCACAGGAGTTTTCAGCATCGTTCAGCTTAACGGCTGCCATAAATAAAAACGAAACATCAGGCAACATGGATTGTTTTGGAATACTTTTCTCTGGAAAGCAACGAAAGTCAAGCAGCAACCTGCAAGATGTGTAAACTGGCAGTTGCGCGAACAGGGAGCATCAGGTCTCACTTTAATACAACAAATTTGATTCGTCACTTACAAAAGTATCACATGACCGAGTATGAGAACTGCAATGCTGCAGCGAAGCTGAATGAAGAGTGAATGAAGCTGAATGTAGAGCTCAGAGAGTACAAGTTTGAGTTCTTTCCTGTTTTTTTTATATGTGAAATCTAAGTTACGCGATTGCTTGATTATTTTTTTTTTTTTATGTAAATATTTATTTATTTTTAATAAGAGGTATTATTTACCACAAATACTGGACTGGATTGGACTTGGTTCTTTATATAACCTGACTTAGTTTAGGTTTGTTAAAAAAAAAACCAAAACAAAAAAAATGTTGTTGGTTATGTTATGAAACATAACAAAAACCTTTGGCCAATACTTTGGTTGCATTTAATGTTATTGCTGGGAAGAGCTATTTTGATGTGAACCATATACCAGAAATTCATGTCCGACGTAAAATCTAAATTTAATAGTAAAAAGTATTGGATCTGTATCGACAAAACTAAGTATAAAAAAAAAATCGAGATTGGGACATCACTTTAATTCTGTGAGGCTAATTGTATGTTAGTTCATTGGAATGCAGTAAGTGCTCCTATAAATAGATGTTTTTTTTCTCACTTTCTTCTTCTCATCTAGTTCTTTCAGACCTTCATACAACTGCTCTCACTTATAGTCCTCACAGGTGGCATTGTCATCGAGCGGCGCCGTTGCTTTGGTGCGATAATGGCCTGTGTTCTGTACTACTGAGCATCCAGGCTTATCCTTAAGTGTATCACTGGTGAAATGTCTTCCTTTCTCACACAGGTTCCATGTCTTTAATAGTGTCTGTTCAGCTTCATGGTCTTTGATAGTGGAGTCCAGGCCTAAGCAGTTGGGGACAAGTCTTTATTATCTGTACACTGTATCAGACTAACACTAAGGTGGCTTCTGTAGACCCACAGTTTCTTTGACTTTCTTTTGCGCTCCTTATGCACCATGTGAAGTACTTCATCCCAAAGTGTGAAGAGATATGTCTGTTAAGAACGGCCCTCGTACTACTCCTAGTTCTACTCCCAAGGCAGTTTAAAAACCTAGTTTAGTGTGATAACAACAGTGGTCAGGTGAAGCAACGATCAGTCATGTGACGTTAATGACCCTCTATGTCAACGGCCCCACAGAGGTTACATACCTGGAGGACCCCACCACTCAGGAAAGCTTGTTAAGATGTTATAGATGGGGGTGGGATATTGATACAGGCACATAGAATGTAATCTTGTAATACACCAGGGCTGTCAAACTCATTTTAGTTCAGGGGCCACATTCAGCCCAATATGATCCAAACTGGGCCGGACCAGTAAAAAACACTGCCCGGACAAAAAAAAAAAAAAAGTCGCACATGCAACATTTGACTGCATCACCTTTGGTTTTGATTATAGGAGACATTCACTGTCTCCATCTTTTTAGCCACATAATGCTTATGTAGTGTCACAATAAGGTTCATCATATTTTTTCCATTCTTTAGTTGCATTAATTTTTGATTTTTGATGATGGAGAATCGGACCGCTGCATCAAGTCTTCATCACGTCCCAAATTAGAGTCTGGGCTTTTTGGAGGCTAATCCATGTGTGAAAAGGATGTCTCATTCTCCCTGAACCATTTGGTTACAAGCCTGATGATCCTGATCAATCCTGGCGTTGTCCAATCTTTTAGATGTTAAAGACATGAGAGGACACTTACTGCATTAGTTAGAGTTCAATAACCTGTTACAGCTGAAACATTATTAACCATCTGTGGAAGGATCTGAACTATTTTTAAATCACCAAAGGTGGTGCAGTGAAATAATGCACGTGCAATAACCCTAACCCATAATATTATCCTCTGTATTTTGAATTTTATCAGTATAAATCAGGCATTTTCTTGTGTTTAATTTACTGATCATGTAGATGTTCATGAAAGCTCAGATTAAAGTTGAGAGTTATTATATCAGAAACAGAGAATACTTTTAAAAAATAGTCTTTTTAGTAAAATCTCTCATTAACTGAACATAAACCCAGTGTGTCCATCCACTGTCATTGATCCAACTCCATGGGTTTTACT